>BLSH010124807.1:29233-52299 GCA_018402905.1 Glandirana rugosa
TCATGGGCTCATGGGGTATTCTGATGGGCAGGTGACAGGTACTCGGATACTCTGATGGGCAGGTGACAGGTACTCGGGTACTTTGATGGACAGGTGACAGGTACTCGGGTACTCTGATGGACAGGTGACAAGTACTCGGGTACTTTGATAGGCAGGTGACAGGTATTCGGGTACTTTGATGGGCAGGTGACAGGTACTCGGGTACTTTGATGGGCAGTTGACAGGTACTTGGGTACTTTGATGGACAGGTGACAGGTACTCAGGTACTTTGATGGGCAGGTGACAGGTACTCGGGTAATTTGATGGGCAGTTGACAGGTACTTGGGTACTTTCATGGACAGGTGACAGGTACTTTGATGGACAGGTGACAGGTACTCTGATGGACAATGACAGGTACTTTGATGGGGTGGTGACAGGTCCTGTTTATTGGGGGAGTGATCAGTGTGCTTGGTGTAAAGTAGGCGGTAACGAGCTGTTACCGCAATCTCCCTGTCACACACGATCGGTGTGTGACAGGGAGAACCGCGGTAACAGCTCGTTACCGCGGTTTGTTTACATCACATGACCGGCTGTGATTGACACAGCCGGTCACGTGGTAAAGAGCCAAATCTATTGGCTCTTTACAAGGATTGGAGCTGGGCTTTGTCCGAGGGACAAGCCTCAGCTCCGATGGGCTTGCACGAGCGGCGTGCATGAGAGGAACGTTAGTGACCGGCTGTGATTGGACACAGCCGGTCACGTGGTAAAGAGACAATTTTATTGGCTCTTTACCCCGATCTGGGGGGGACACAACCCCCCCGGCAGACAAGCGATCCGTGATCGCCGCTCTGCGGACCCCTGGATCGAGGAGCAGTTCCTGCCGATGTCATTTTACAATGACTCGGTAGGGAACTGGTTAAATGATATGTTGCTAAAACATGCCATGGCTATATGTGAAATTACACCCAAAAATACATTCTGCTGCTTCTTCTGAATACAGAGATACCACATGTCTGAGAATTTTTGGCGGTTTAGCCACGTACAGGACCCCGAAATCCAATCACGGCCTTCATGCTTTTTAAGGGCATAAAATGGTGATTTTATTCCTCACTCCCTATCACAGTTACAGAGGCCATGGAATGCTCAGATAACACAAACCCCAAATCCTTCTGGAAAGTAGACACTCAAAGCTATGTGCTGAGAGGCACGTTGAGCATTTTGCAGGTCTTGCTTTTTGTCACAAAGTATTGTAATTTGAAAAAAGAAAAAAAAAATTCAGTTTATTTCTTCATTTTCCAAAACAAATGAGAGCTGCAAAATAGGCACCATGCCTCTTAACAAATACCTTGGGGTGTCTACTTTACAACAGTAGTTCCAGATTGGGGTCTCTCAAAATGTGGTGACATCTTGGACACCCTGTGATAGTGTGCCCTATTCCTATGTAGTGCTATTCCCTACGCTAATACTCAACTAGTGTATGGTAGAGCTCAAAACAGTCACCGATGCAGAGACCAGGCTGGTCAAAACAGTAGCGGCAATAAAAACCGGTACCACGCCTGTATCCACATCATTGGCAGGCACAACATCTTTTTGAGGGGCTCGGTTGGTAGGGGTACCAGGGATGGCATGTGAAAAATGTCCATGCAGCCAGCTCACTGCATTTGGATTGGGAACACGGGGTGCAGAGCCAACTGGATACAGAAGGGCTCTGAGAGATCCAGTCCGTTCTGACGCATTGTATAGCACATAAGCATTCAGCATAGCCAATTGGAATAAGTAAACAGACACTTTTTTGTACCAGCATCTGGTCTAACGGCAATTAAGTACGGCGCCAATAACTGGTCGTTGAGGTCCTCCCCTCCCATATTTTGGTTATATTCATGGACACAGAGGGGTTTCTCCACAACAACAATCGCTGTTGTAATTTGGACAGCCTTGTCTGCGTGAATGGAGGAAAGAACAAAAACATTCTTTGTATCCCTCCACTTCACCGCAAGCAAATGACTACTTCTCAAGCAGGCTCTCTCGCCCCCCGACTGAGTTGGGATTCTACCAGCCATGTGGGGAAGCCCCGGCGATTAGATTGCATGGTACCACATGTGCCAATTTGGTGATCAAAAAAATTACTAAAAAGTGGCACGCTTGTGTAGTAATTGTCAACGTACAAATTATACCCCTTTCCAGATAAGGGTAAGAACAAGCCCCACACAATTTTGCCAGCGCTCCTATGTAGTCTGGGCATCCTTCCGGCTCCACTTGACTATCTTTGCCCTCATAAACCATAAAACTACATGTATAGCCTGTGGCCCTGTCACAGAGCTTATACAACTTGACCCCGTATTCTTGCTGGGGAGAAACTGTTTGAAAGCAAGACGGCCAGAAAATGTAGTCAGGGACTCGTCCATGCACACAACTTGGTTGGGAATAAAAAGTGCTGTGAACTGCTGGTTGAAGTGGTTTATGAGGGGCCAAATTTTGTGGAGCCGATCATATTCAGGGTGACCCTGTGTACAACAGGGTTCACTGTCATTGAAGTGCATAAACCACAGGATCTGCTCGTATCATGTCCTGGCCATGCAAGCAGAGAATATGGTCTCATGGTGAATTGGGTCAGTGGACCAATATAACCGCAATTCAGGTTCTCTATGTATGCCCATGAGGAGGGTAAGGCCCAAAAAGGTCTTAAATTCTGAAACCGTAATTGGTTTCCTGTCTCTGGCAAGTGACAAATGGAGATTAGCGACAATGTATTGACCAGCATATAAATTGCTTTGGTCCACAATAGATCTATAGAGATCTTCGGTGAAAAACAGTGAATAAAAATTGATGGCCCTAAAGTCAACTGTATTCACCTGAATTCTGGGTTGGCCAGTGAATAGGGGAAGTGTGAGTGCTGCATCAGTGGTGGGTTTCCAATCAGGGTTTGCAAGCGCGGCAGGAAGGGCACTATGGGCTCTGCGAATGTTTGTCTTTGTCTTCATGGCTGTGGGACACTAGTTGTGCTAGCCACACCAGCTTGAACTGCACTTATGGGACTCGCCATGTCCCCAAGTGTTACTTCAGTGCTGGTTTGTCTATGACCAGGGTGCACTAGGCCACTGGTGCTTGCCAGGTCATCAGAAGGAGTGCTGGCTCTCTGCTCCATATAAGAGCCCTGTGGTTCTTGCACCTCAGCGACAGAACGGGATCTGGCATGCCTAACCTTAGCAGGGACCACTCCGTCATCAGAGCTATCTGTCAGGGTGCCACTGCTGTCTACGGGATCGTATACTGAGCCTGATTCTGACAGTGGAGCTTCCCCATCGCTCTCATCTGTCATGTTCAGCAATGTGTAGGCCTCTTCAGTAGTGTACCTCTGATTTGACATGTTGGGATCTAAATTTATAGGTACACTAGTGTGACTCACAGGCAAAAAAGCGCACATGGTTGTCAGAGCCTGTTTCAAGTCGCTACCAAAACCACTGTCAGATTTCGCAGGGACGGGCGTGATCTCTGCGAATCCTGCAGATATGTGTGATGTGTTTTGTAAGTGTCAGCAATCTATTGATCATGCACTTGGTGGGCTGGCCTGGGCGGACGGGCTAAATGCAGATGCTAGCAGGTATCTGGGCTGATCCCACTAACGCCATGTTTTTTAGAACACTAATCTAATGGGGATACTAGTATAGATCTGATCAGATATTGATCTGATCAGATACTGCAATAGTATCTAACACCTATCCAATGTGTGTGTGTGCGTGTCAAAGTACCTAACTAACAGGCCCTGCCTGGTGTTTGCGCTGACCCTAACGAACGCTAAAACTGAGGTCACTGCTGGGCAATCAGGGGTTAAAACCTATTGGGGGGGTATTTATAACTACCTAGGCCTACTACTAATTACCCTAACACTGATTAGTGTCACAAGTGACACAAGTACAGCGATCAGTGAACAATCTGATCGCTGCACTCAGTGACAGGGGGTGACAGGAGTGAAGGGGTTAACTGGGGAGGCGATTAGGGGGCAATCAAAGGGTTAAAAGAATGCCTATGTGTACTGGTGTCAGTGTGGTGTTGGTGCACTCATGTTTAGATGTCTCTCTCTCCTCTCTCGAATGGAAAAGAAAGAGAGAGGGAGAGTGACATCACTTCCCCGTCTGTGTTTACATTACACAGATAGGGGAGGCATTCCATTTGCCAGGACCGATCAGCAGGTAAAGACCAAAAATCATTGGTCTATTCCTGCAGACTGAATGGCCCTCTAGCGTATCTTACCGCCGTGCCCGCCCCCCTGGCCTCAAATGCGATTCGCGGGACGCTGCCACATTGCAGCAGTAAATGTACGCGAGCCGGTCAGGAGCTGGTTAATTGTATATATATATATATATATATATATACAGTCTAATATATATACACATTACATTCAGTGTAGACTATATATACAGTGCATTCGGTGGTGTACAGTATATAATACACTTCAGGTTGATGTACAGTATATAGTACAGTGCATTCGGTGTACAGTATATAATGCAGTTCAGTCAGTGTACAGTATATAATACAGTGTAGTGCGGTGTTAAAAAAAAAAAAAATCCCCATTATATCCGGAAGGCCACTATGGAGAGGCAGACGCTCACAGGTCACTAAAAGAGGGCAAGCAACCTCTGTGTCTACAGTGAAAAGTGGTGGTGGCAGACATGGCGCATCCTCTGCATGCGGGTCACACTTGCCCTATTTTTTTGCTGCTGGCTGTGTTATTGAGCCACAACATGCAGAAGAATTGGTGGAGTGGATAACTAAGCCGTGCTCATCCTCCTCATCCTCTGTTACCCAGGCTCATACTAGTTTGCCTTCCAATGAAGCTGCCAAAAAGGCCTATTCCACCGGATCCTTGTCCACAGTTACTCCTTCCATAGCCCCACCATTATGCACAGAGGAGTCACCAGAATTATTCGACCATAGTGTCGGTTACATACTGATGTAAGATGTGCAGCCATTTGAAGGCTCCAATGTTGGTTCCCAGGTTGAAGATGGGAGTAACTTGAGCCTAGATAGAGGGGGTGCCACAGAAGGACAAGAAACTAGGAGTCATGCTCCCTCAGCTGCAGCATACTGCCAAGTTTGCTCCAGTCACAAGGAGGGAGGGGATGATGATGTCACTGACTGTACTTGGGTGCCTGAGAAAAGAGAGGAGGAAAGTGAGGAGGAGGAGGAGGCACAACTCCAAAGAGGCAAGATGTCCTCCAGGGGGCAGCTTAAGGACAGCCACTCTATTGCATCACACCACAGAGCTCCACAGGTGCAGGGCTCTGCTGACGTCCCAAAGTTCATTGGTGTGGGCTTTTTTCACCACATGTGCAGTAGATCGCACCATTGCTGTTTGCAATCTATGTCTAAAGTGGATTAAGCACAGCCAGAACACTAGCCGCTAGGGCACCACATGCTTGAAAAGACATATGATGACCTGCCGCGCAGTCCATTGGCAACCGCACCTGAAAGACCCACATCATAAAACAAGGCGGACTTCTCCTTGCTCCTCATCTGTAATCTCAACCCCTCTACTACACCTCCAGTCCTCTCAAAAACCTATATAGGTATAGCAATGGGTGCCACAAGTACTTGCAGTTAACCCGCTAGCAGTACACCACCAGTTGATTTCAGCAGGCAAATTTCCCTACACCAGTTGCTGAACCGTAAAAAAAATACTGTCCCAGCCATCCACATGCTCAGCATTTGATAGCTTGGCCACATTGCTAGCACTACAACTGCTGCCTTTTCAGCTGGTAGACTCTGCCCCTTTCGTGAATTTGTGCAATGTGCTGTACCACAGTGGCAGGTTTTGACCTCATTGGACAGGGCAGTCAGCAACAAGGTACATATTACCCCTGACTCATGGTCCAGTAGGCATGGTCAGGGATGTTACCTTTCCTTCACGGTGCACTGGGTGACTCTTCTAGCAGCTGGGAAGGATGCAGGACAGGGTTCAGTGTTGGAGCTAGTTCCCCCACCAAAGCTGGTGGTGATTCTTCCATGTCTGTCTGCTCCACCCCCTCCTCTTCTTCTTCCTCTGTGGCCTTCTGGAGAATTGTCCTCTGAACCAGCAGTACTCCCTAAGCGTTCAAGGGGCTATGCAAGCAGTCAGGCTAAAAGATGCCATGTGGTGCTTCAGTTGGTCTGTCTAGGGGACAGGAGCCACATTGGGGCAGATATTCTGTCAGCTCTGCAGGGGCAGGCTCAGAGGTGGTTGAGGCCATGGCAGCTTGAGACAGTAATGGTTGTATGTGACAATGGCAAAAACCTTCTCTCCGCCCTCCAACAGGGACACTTGACACATGTTCCACCATGCGTGGTACACGTCCTGAATTTGGTGGTGCAGCATTTCTTTACCAGGTACCCAGGCTTAACAAATATTCTGAGGCGTGCCAGAAAAGTCTGCTCCTTTTCGGCGGTCATACAATGCCAGTACTCGGCTGGCTGACATTGAATGGGAATTCAACCTGCCCACCAACCACCTCATTTGTGACATGCCCACCAGGTGGAACTCAACATTGGCAATATTGCCAATATTGCAGTGGCTGCACACACAGCAGAGGGCCATTAATGAGTACTTGTGTGAGTATGGCACAGGACAGGCTCAGGGGAGCTTGGCTTCTTTTCGCCATGCCAGTGGCTACTGATCAAGGATGCATGCACTGTCCTGTCACCATTTGAGGAGGCCACAAGGATGGTGAGCAGTGACAATGCATGCATCAATGACACTGTCCCTCTAGTCTTCCTGCTGGATCACACGCTTTGTGGAATCATTGACAGGGCACTTGAAGCAGAACAGCGGGAGGAAGAGGAGGACCTTTCCTCTCAAGGTCCCCTTTATACGGATAGCATTCCTGCAGGGCCGCCAAACACACAGGAAGAAAAGGAGGAGGAGGATTGTGTCAGCATGGATGTAGAGGATAACATGCAGCAGTCTTCAAGGGATGGTTTTCAGTCCCCAGAAACCCAAGGAGTTGTACGTCGCTGGGAGGAGGTAGTCCCTGACAATGTGTGACCCAGGGCATTTAGCATATCATGCCTTTGCAAAATTACGCTGCATGGGCTCCCTGATTCTGCAAAGCCTGCAAAATGACCCTAGGATTTTTGGCATCAAGGAGAGTGATCATTACTGGCTTGCAACCCTTCTTGATCCACGTTGCAAGGGCAAAGTTGCAGAACTCTTCCTGCCTTTGCAGAGGGAGCAGAGGATGAAACATCTTCAAGACGCCTTGAAGAAAAGTTTGTGTAACGCCTTTCCAGACCCTGGGAGGTTACTATTTCCTGGTGCTGGACAACGTGTTTCTGTTCGGTCAGAGGAAGAGTGGTGGAGAAGGTGGCCGGCTGACCGATGCCTTTAAACAATTCTTCAGTCCTCAGCGCCAAGGGCAGATAGGTTCAAGCAACCATTGTCAGCGTCTGCATTATATGGTGCAGGAATATCTAAGGGCAAGAGCAGACTTGGAGGCCCTTTGCAACAGAGCATCCACTGGGTTACTGGGTCTTGAGGATGGACCGCTGGCCAGAACTTGCTCAATATTCAATCGAGTCCTGCATCCAGCATCCTTTCTCAATGGACATTTAGTGCTGCTGGAAGGTTTGTAATGGATCAAAGAGTGTGCTTGTCCACAGATTTCATCGATAGGCTCACATTTATGAAAAATGATGAGTCCTGGATCAGCAACTATCAAGCCCCTGATGCTGATGTAACTGAATTTGCTAGGCATCTGGGATCCCTTGAAGACTGCCTATACTGTCTAGGTGCCTATCCTATTCCCGAATATTGATGATGCTAGCTTCCAACAATATTTTTGGTTAAGGGCACAACCAACACCCAAGGCCCAATTTTTTTGCACCTGTTTGACTGGGGCATGTCATTTCAATTTTTAAAATCATTTTTAACCGCAGGGCCCGTTCTTGCACCCAAGAAGAGTAAGGACTTACACTTGTTTTGGCTTCAACGCACATTAAAGCCCCTACTGCTCTAACAAGCTTTTATGATGTGTTTTTCAGGCTTTGGTGGTGCTTCAATGAGGCTTAAGTGGTACTTTAATGAGGCTTCAGTGGGGCTTCAGTGATGCTCTTTTGAAGCTTTGTTTAAGCTTGGCAATGCCCTGTGTGTTTGTTGATATATCACACCTACAATTTCTCCAAAACAAAGCGAAGCTAAAGCTGAATTAAAGCCTCTGAAAAGTCGCCGGTGCTTCAAGTGAGCTTCAAACAAGATTTGTGATAGACTTCTATGGAGGCATTGAAGAGGCTTTGAAGCATGGCTAAAGCTACATGGGGTATAACTTTTGACGAGAAGCGGAAGCGAAGCAAAGGTGTAAACAGAAGTGTAAGCTGCTGGCGCATGTGCGGAGCCTCCGGAATGGCCGCTTAATTCCGCAGCTCCGTCTCTCCTCAGCCTGCTAGACCCCAGCGAACATCGCAAGGGACGAGGACTCAACTCTGCAATCCCCCAAAGGATGAGGCAACCGGCGGGATACCCTCGGCAATACCAAGCCCTGACCGCTGCACTCGGGGACCGGCTCCCGGACCGGAGCATTTACTCAAGGCCGCGGGCTGGGGCCTTCATGCCGTTCGACCAACCCGCCCACCCTCCAGCGCCTAGAATAAGAACCCCTCAGCACCGGCCTGGATAAGCAGCAGGGATTCTCCTAAACCACGTCCTGGGGGTGAGCATCTGACAGGCTCGCCCCTATCTGAGCACAAAGGCCAGATAGCCATCACTCGGATTCGGACCCATACTAGAGGCCGCGGCTCGGGCCTACACGCCACAGCGTGAGCAACAACACAAGGGGAGACACCCCGACCACATAACACCCCCCAAAAACTCCTGGAGAAGTGCCTCAGAGCCCACCCTTACTACCATATAGGGATCAATAAACTCCCAGGGACTAAATCCCCCAACCCAGGGACCTAGGGGGGCCACAGTCTCAGCCTAAAGCCCGGGACTATTATTATCACAAGGGGTGCCCTCCAGCCTATAGGCTTACTATTTAGACATTTGGAGTGACCCACCTTATGTCTGGTCCCACAACAGGAAGGAGGTACACCGCCAGCTCATCTTTGAGGATCAATTGCCAAAGTCCTCCACGATGGCAACTGCCCCAGCTCCAGGGGGTGAAGCAGTCCCAGAAGAATCCATTGCTGACCTTCCATCGCCTCAGCCCCCCACGGGGACCCACCTCAGTCCACCTTTGAATGCTGCATCAAACCAATTATTATCCCCAGCTTCTACTGAATTGCTCCTAGGGAGGACAATGGAGGAAATGCTGAACTCCCCTATGCTGAACTCACCCATATCAAACTCCACTTCCCTTCACACCCCATATGGCCTCTTTACCAACTTACAGGCTACCCCTATGCCACAGCATGGCCCACCAGAATTGAACCTACTTCTCCAGAAGTTTTCAGAGATGCTAGCCTCTGGCCTAGCACAAACAGCTGCACAGATAACCTCCTCTATCAAGGCAGATCTGCACAGCCTAGGGGCGCGAATGGACACCATAGAGCAGGCAGTAGATAACACAATAGCCCGCGCTAACCAAAACACTGCCAGCATCCAAACATTACAAGACCAACTAGATTCCGCCCTAGCGAAAATCGACGATCTTGAGAACAGGAGCCGGAGGGCAAATTTTCAAATCAGAGGAATTCCAGAGTCGGTCACTGACGTTAATGGAGCAGTTACAGCACTTATCAAAAGATTAATACCAGACATTACAGACCAAAAGCTTCTATTGGACAGGGCTCATAGAGCTCTGCAACCACCACGCCAGGATGGCCTACCAAGGGACATCATCGTAAAGTGGCATTATTACGAGGTTAAGGAAGAGATTATGAGAAAGTCCCGTAATGCCAATTCCATCAATATTCATAGTTTTCCTGTGCAAATATTTGCAGACATTTCACCGACCACCATCCAGAAAAGACGAACCCTCAAACCCCTGCTGACGGCTCTCACTCAAAAGAACATAAAATACTGGTGGGCATTCCTGTTCCGCTTATCTTTCCAGCACAAGAATAAAACGTTCCATTTCGCCAACCTAATGGCGGAGAGAAACTCTTACTCCATTTGGGCCTTATTTCCCAGGAATTACCTCCATCGCCATCCTGTCATCACCAGAGTTCCTCCAAACGGCCCCCTCCTGGGAGCCCCCTCAATCCCGACTGGCAAAAGCAAAAACTGAAAAGGATCCGCGACTCCGTCCCCCCCTGAGGCAAACAAGGGGGCCTTCTAGTAAAAATTCTTATCTTTAGGACTCCCCAAGACAAAAAGTCTCTCTTATCACCCTGCGATACATCTCCTATCTAGGGTCTGTTATATCTTCCCCAATAATGAGAAGGTCCTAGACTTATACTGGGTTCTCCTATTTTAGGATCCTTCCCTTATGCCCCGAGGGGAGATCTACACACTTCACTTAAGCCCAGATATGACAGGCCAAGGACCCTTTAGGGTGGCATCCCCCTTTCCAGAAGAGAAACTGACCACATACAGGATCTAAGAATTAATGGCCCCATCGTTACGAACTGTGTAACTCTCTCCTCTGTAGATACTGTTCACCCTTCCGGTGACTCTAGACCGGCGGCTTCCTGTGGGGAGAGGGGGAGAGGAACCTGCTATAGCCCTCTTTGATCCTCTTCTCTAATTTCTGACAAAGCCTCCATGTTGAGTGTATTCTTGTTTTACAGTCTTATAAGGTTTACAGTTACGGTTCTTGTAAGTCTCCCTGGTTTGCACTAATGTCCAGATTATTTTATACAAAAAGCTTCTCACCACGGCCAGAAGGCTTCTCAACCCTTCATTATCTGATGATAGAGGTCCCTCCAGCCGGGGAGAGATAATGTGCCACTCCTACCGCAGGACCCAGGAGCACTCATTGCCCCTGGTAACTCGGTCAGGGCGCTCATATCGGAGCTGCCTACTATTTGGGCTCTGGCTTGTCTAGAGCCCAGGGTAAGGGCTGGACTGGCTCCGCCCTTCCCACAGGGACCTCGGGATATTTACGTCCTGATGCCCCTTCTCTCTTCCATGCTTCCCTTGCCTATTCTTTTTTACTTTCTTTCTACATTTTCTGATCAACTAACTTATTTTATGTTGCAGGCGCCTCCATGGTCCCACAGTTTTCAAAATCCTCACATTCAGCTTGGCTTCAGGAAACCCGTCGGGTCTCGGGGTCTCGCTCCTGGCTAAGGGGGTAAGTCTTGTTGCTGCAAAAGCGAAACTCACACCTCTCTCCTATGGCTGACGACACCCACCCCAAGGCGATCCTTAAGATCACCTCACATAATGTTCAAGGGTTGAAATCCCCAAGTAAAAGACATAAGGTCTTTGACTTCTATAATCGCAGAGGGTATGACATTTTCTTTATTCAAGAGACACACTTCCCAAAGAGTTACAATCCTTCTCATATCCATCTTAAATATCCCACTTTCTACATGGCCAATGCAGAAATTAAGAAAAGGGGAGTGGCGATCCTCCTCTCTAAAAGGATTCCTTTTATCCATAGCCAGACAATCAGAGATAAAGAAGGGAGATATGTCCTAGTTAAAAGGCACATTAATGTGTCACTACACCCCCTCATCTCTTACTATGTCCCGAATCACAAACAAGCCTCTTTCTTTTCTTCTATGCTGAACTGCTTAGCTCCACATTTAGAAGGGAGGATCATAATGGGGGGCGATTCCAATATAATGTTCCACCATATTAGGGACAAAATCTCTAAGGGGCCCTCCCGGCTCAGGAAACCCCCAAAGCAAAGCCTCCGTATAGCTAGGCTCCTATATGGCCTAGGCCTAATTGATACCTGGAGGGAATCGAACCCGTCTATAAGGGACTATACCCATTTGTCTGCCCCTCATGGGACATATGCTAGATCACATATTGTTCCCACATCCTCTATTCATCTTGCCAAACAGGTGAATATCTATGATGTCCCCTGGTCAGACCATTCCTTAGTCTCCTTACATTTTGAAGGGGCCCCTTCCTCTACTGGCCCACAACCCAGTCCATTGCACGCTCCTGGAAAAGGAATTGAACAAATATTTTACCCTAAATGATAAAGATGGGACCACCCCTTAAATTCTGTGGGGAGCACATAAGGCGGTTCGGAGAGGGAAGATCATCCAGCTGTCTTCCCGCCTTAAACGGGAACGCCAAGTAGACATACTAAACCTTGAAAAAGATTTTCGCTTGGCCAGTAAACAGCATAAAAGAAGTCCCACTGCCCTCTCCTTGGCATCCTTAGATACAGCCAGACTAGCTTTAAATTTGGCCCTCACTTCGACCTCAGGCAGCATGGGCCAGAGTTCGTTGCTACCTCTCTTACGATCAAATTGGCCCCTCCCTTGCTCATAAATTATCCCCCAAGGTACGCTCGTACTCCATGCCTAAAATTAGAATTCCCTCAGGACAATTGTCCCAAAACCCCCAGAAAATCCTTGACACTTTCCTTGAGTTCTATAAGCAACTTTACTCCAAAAGAGACTTAGACTCTGCCCACATTATGGAGGACTTCCTCCGCAAGTTCACCCTCCCCACCCTCTCTAATGACCACCGTGAGGTCCTAGAGTCCCCATTCACAGAGTCCAAGGTCAGAGAGGTAATCAAAAACTTGCGAAACGGTTCTGCCCCAGGGCCAGATGGTTTCTCACCTATGTACTACAAAACTTTTCAAGAGGCCCTCTCTCCTTACCTGGTCCAGTTCTACAATTTCCTACAGAACAGGAAACCTATCGAAGCCAATGCAAACCTGGCCTTCATTTCAGTTATTCCAAAACCAGAGAAAGATCCTAGCGAAGTTAGCAACTATAGGCCTATTTCTCTAATTAATGTAGACCTAAAAATTATGACTAAAATACTATCGAACAGGCTGGCTGGCTTCATAGGCTCCTATGTGCATAAAGACCAAGTCGGCTTCATCCCTGGAAGGCAGGGACCGGATCAGGTTAGGAGGGCGGCAGATATCTCCCTTATGAGATCAGGTTGGGATGGTGGGACCCCCCAGGAAGGCTTTCTTCTTTGATTAGATTTACAAAAGGCCTTCGATACTGTATCATGGGCATTTCTGTTTGCAGTCTTAGAGAAATGGGGTATTGGACCTAATTTCCTCAACACCCTGAAATCTCTATATTCCTTCCCGACGGCCAGGATTAAGCTATGTGGACACTACTCTGAGCCCTTCCCAATAACAAGAGGAACAAGACAGGGGTGCCCACTATCCCCGTTATTATTCACATTAGTGATTGAAATCCTGGCAATAGGGATTCCGTCCGACCCAAACATACATGGAGTACGATGCGGCCCTCTTACCCACAAATGTGCGCTCTTCGCAGACGACGTCCTCCTATTTATAACTGCCCCCTTGACATCTACCCCTAATAAATTCCACCTCCTTTCAGAGTTCGGGGAAGTCTCTGGCCTCCAGGTCAACATGTCCAAAACTTTAGCCTTGAACATTTCTACCTCACAAAGAGAGGTGAACCTCTTGAGGGAACGTTTCCCCTTCAGTTGGAAGACCAACTCCATCCCCTATCTAGGTATTCAACTTACCTCGTCATTTGACCTACTATACAAATACAATTACCCCCCCCCCCCTATTTAATAAACTCAATTCTGATCTATCGCATTGGGCTCAGTACAAAATGTCCTGGCTAGGCCGAATAAATGCTATAAAGATGACACTCTTACCACGCATATTGTACTTGTTCAGTTCCCTACCCATCCCGGTGCTAACAAGCCAGCTGGCCAGGCTACAAGCTGGAATCAATCGGTTTGTTTGGGGGAGTTCGGGTCACCGCTTCTCTAAATTAATCCTCTATAGACCTAAATCTAAAGGAGGCCTAGGACTCCCCAACCTCTGGGGCTATTACCAGGCAGCCCAACTAACACAAATTTCCACCATTTACACTACTGGGGCTAAAGCTGACTGGATAAACATGGAGAGACAATCCATCCCCATAGACTTCTTGTTATGGAGGCCCCCCAAATCCAGACTGGCAATCATGTCGCCTACCCTCTCCCACTCTATGGCCTTATGTGACTCCCTACGTAAATCAAACAAACTGATATCCCCCTGGCTTCCCCTCTCCCATCTCTTTCACAATCCACTCTTCCCTCCAGGTATGAACATTGGAGCCTTTAAGTGGTGGGTACAGAAAGGATTATATCGTATCAGGCACTTCTTTAATGCAAGTGGTCCCATCTCATTTCAACATTTCTTGAGGGAGCTCGAGATGTCTCCCGCAGAGCGGTTCCGCTACTGTCAAATCATACTCTTCCTAAATTCTATTAAGGCAACCTCACCAAGCCCCATGTCCGTAACACCCTATGAACAATGGTGTTCCTCAGCCAGGGACATGAAAGGAGGCATTTCCCTTATATATTCTTTGCTTACAGAGCTGACTGAAAAGGCTTCTTTCATGCTAACCTGGGAGCGAGACCTCGACTTTGAATGAGACATGGAAACCTGGCATCCAAACTTCGAAAGATCGTGTAAGGGGGTTGTGTAAGGGGGTTCACAATACAATACTTAGGGAAGCCAACTTAAAGATTCTGACTCGATGGTACTTGGTACCTACTCGCCTCTCTAAGTTCTATCCCCAAACATCCCCTCTTTGCTTTAGGGGATGCGAGAACTTGGGGACTATTTCCCATATTTTCTGGACCTGCCCCAGGATCTGGAACTATTGGAATAAAATTTTCCACCTGATCCGCAAAGTCACGGGTATACCAATCCCACAAGATCCGGCAATAGCACTCCTAAATCAAATAATCCCTGACTGCAATAAAGCCACCAGGTCTCTCATTCTTTTCATCCTCATAGGAGCTAAAATAACAATCTCACGAGCATGGAAAACTCCTAAGGTCTCTTTTCACCAAGCCAAACAATAAATCTCCTGGATCATGGCCCAAGAAAAGATCTCTCATAGGATTTTGAATACATCCTCACAATTCGACAGAATTTGGGAACCATGGGCCAGGTACATGGGAGTCTCACTGGTGAGTAATGGGTAACTTTACTTCTTTGCCCGGGCAGCGAGTGTCTACTGGATTTCGGGTATTTCCGGGCCATTTAGCTCCCGTACTGTGGGTTCACGGACGTGCCTGCATCTTTCTCTACCTCCTTTTCCTGGTACCCTCTTTCTCTTTTTCCTTTTACCTTATCTATTTACTCTTTCTTCACACAATAACTTCATGAGTACCTGATAGCCCGAAACGGCCGACTGGAGTCTTTCAAAGTTGGCACTTGCTCTTTATATGTTGTATAGACTCCAGTCTTCATTCATTTCTGTTCCTAAGCTGACCCTGGTGGAGGGTCGGGAGGGTCAGGAGGGGCAAGGACTGGCTATCCGAGGCTGCAGTTTGATCCCAGCAGGGACAGCCCTAGGCCCAGCCCCCCACTCTTAGGGG
This sequence comes from Glandirana rugosa, assembly GCA_018402905.1. Lineage (NCBI taxonomy): Eukaryota > Metazoa > Chordata > Amphibia > Anura > Ranidae > Glandirana > Glandirana rugosa. Next base: position 44,631 of record BLSH010124807.1, read on the forward strand.
TTCGACCCCTATGCCCATCTCCCTGCCCCCAGATCCACCACATGGGGTCCTTGTTAAGAAGACTCCTTCTTATTGTTTATTGTCTATTTATAACTTCAGCAACAACATCCTTGGTGTCCTCATTATCTCCATTGTATTGTTGATACATCATACTAGCTGTATAATTCATACCTTCAATGAGTATTCCTGGAAAAAGCTTATCAAGGAGGGGCGGTGAGATGGGATACCTCTCATGTCCAGGTGCAGCTTGATCCCATTTGGGGTGCCAGGGATAGGGAGGCCCCCTCTCATGCCCATCAAAAGTGTAAGTCATTCTTATAACATTATTTGACTTTTAACTCTACTCAGTATGTGATGAGTGTATATATATATATATATATATATATATATATATATATATATACACACACACAACACCAAGCTGGATGTGCTTCTGTAAAGTTGACAAGAAAAGTACTAAAGTTTTGTATTTCCATGCTAAAACACAATAAAAACTATCGAAACAGAAGTGTAAGCTAACCATTATATTTAGTGACATGGGCTTTGACTGGTGTTAACAGAGCTTTAACAAAGCCTGTCTGACACCCTGTTTTGAAGTGTAAACGAGCCCTAACTGTGAGGGGTTACAGTGTTTGACTGGGGCATTTAATTACAAATTTTTACTAATTGTTTATTGCTGCACCCAACAAGAGTAACTGTGAGGGGTTATAGTGTTCAGGCATCACCAACAACCAAGGCCCATTTTTTCTGAACCTGTTTGACTGGGGCATGTAAATGCAATTTTATATATTGCAGTCCCCATAGTATACTGTATATAATACAGTTCAAAGTATATAGTGCAGTCTGTGTACTATGTATAATACAGTTCAGAGTATATAGTGCAGTCATTTTAGTATATATAATACAGTGGAGAATATATAGTACAGTCAGTGTAGTATATGTAACACAGTGTATTTAAGTGGTTAAGGGGAACCCTATAACAGAATTAACAAAAAAACAGCATGGTATCCCCCCCCCCAATATCCATTCCAGGTCCTTTGGGTCTGGCATAGATTTTAAGGGGAACTCCATGCCAAATTTTAAATAAATTGACATGGGTTCCCCCCCAAAATCCATACCAGACCTTTATCCGAGCATGCAACCTGGCAGGTCAGGATAGGGGGAATGAGTGAGTGCCCCCCCTCCTGAACCATACCAGGCCACAGGCCTTCAACATGGGGAGGGTGCTTTGGGGTCCCCCCCAAATCATCTTGTCCCCATGTTGATGGGGACAAGGGCCTCTTCCCAACAACGCACTGAAAGGAGGGCAGCACAGGAGGCTGTCCACAAAGGTCACCATATAGTTAGCCACTGGGATTTGTACATGTTAAAAAAGTACAAGCATAGGCAAATTTGAGTAGACAAATAACAAAATTTATTAGAAAAATATGCTACAACCGTAATGGGCACACAGGATGGAGCATGAGATAAAAACACTGATCAAAAACCCACCACCGTTGACAACGTTGTCATGTGTGAAGCTAAAATAAACTCCTCAAGGCTGACCAGGTGGGGGCCTTCCGGGATGGAAATGCCCCCCTCCTCCTCCTTGGCGGAGAAAAATAACCCCGCTAGGCAGCCCACATCAACACCGCCATGAGGAGCCAGACATAAATCACAATGAAGCCATGGAGTGGCCAGACAAATAATAAAAATGACAATGGCAATTATAATGAAACCATGGAAATGGGAAAATATGCATATATGAGCCAAACTAAATAAGTCCCCAGCTACAGATGACTGATGAAAGGAAAATAGCCAAATGAACAAAAATGAGGATAGAATGTGAACATTGGATAGTGGACAGTCACAAAAAATGAAGGAATGGAGCTGGGGTTATTATTATTATTTTTGTTATCTATCCTTCCAAGGTTTCCAACTCAGTGATGTTTTGTGAAATTTTCCGTTAGCCGAAGCTAGTAAAAGTTCATAGGTACAGTGAGTGTTTGTTAGTTCTATAGTTTCTAGTATGTTCGGGGGGTTGGGGTCTTTCCAATGTCTGGCAATTGTGAGTCTAGCTGCCATGAGAAGTTGTAATGTTGAATATCTTGTGCCTGAGGGAATGACTTCTGAGTCTAGATTTAACGCAAGACCCGGGCCTATTATGATATGTTTGCCTGTTATTTTTGTTGTTAGCATTTCAATTCCTTGCCAGAAGGCGGTTAACTTAGGACAGCTCCAGAATATGTGGAGAAGATCCCCTTTCTGGCCGCACTCACGCCAGCATTTATCTGAGGGTTTACCTTTGAATCGGGCAATTTTGTCAGGTGTCAGGTACCAGCGCAACAATAGTTTTTGGGATAGTTCCCATAGTTTTGTGCTTTTAGTCGTGTTGAATGTGAGTGTGCAGGCTTGTCTCCACTGCTCTAATTCATAGGTTTTCCCTAGGTCTGTCTCCCATTTGAGTATGGCGTCATGTTTTGTGAAGTTTGTTTTCCGCTGGAGTAGCCCGTATAGTTGGGATATTCCTTTTTTGTTTGGTGCAGTGGGGGACAGGAATGACCATGCTTTGAGGGGGATTAAACATCTCCAGTTGGGGATTTTTGAGAGGCAATGAGAGATGCGTAGGTACAAGTAGTGATCTTTAGGGGACAGTGTAAATTCTGACATTAATTGTGGGAATGGTTTGAGCTGGTTGGTGGTGAACAGATCTTCTATGGAGGTGATACCTTGTTTGTTCCAGTTGGTGAAGGATACGTTGTCTATGACGTTCTCCAGGGCTTGGATTGGTGTTTTGAGTTGGTAAATGTCTTTGCCCAGGGAGGACTGGCCAATTAAGGATCTCCAGGCATTTAGTGATGCCGCCATTGGAGGGGAGATAGAGGATGGATTAACCACATTTAAGGGTGTACTCACTAGCCAGGATTTTAAAGTGTTCTTGGACGAGTATTGTGCTTCTATATTACCCCAGTGTGTTTCAGGGGAGGGAAGGAACCATTCTTTTAGTTGTGAAAGAATTGTTGCAGTGTGATAATCCTCAAAACCCCATGCCACCCGCTGTACGATGCTTGATGAATTTGGTATGGGCAGATCTGGGTCTCTTTCCTTGCCATATGAATGTGGACAGGAGCGATTGTAGGGATTTGAAGTATTTTCGAGGGATAGGTATTGGGATATTCCTAAAAAGGTACAGAAGTTGAGGGAGGTGCAACATTTTAAATGATGCCAGTTTACCCACCCATGTGAATTCGAATTTTGATAGATTTTGTAGGTCTGTTTGGAGTTTAGTTCGGTAGGGAGGGTAGTTGGCCTGGAATAAGTTTTTGGTGGAGTTGGTTAATTGGATTCCCAAATAGGGAATGCTGTGGTCTGCCCAAGAGTACGGGTATAGTTGCTGAAGTAGGGAGGATTGTACACTGTCGATACCCAGTCCTAAGATAGAGGATTTAGCTTCGTTCACTTTATAGTATGATACTCTACTGAACCAATTTAGTGTGCTTTGTGCTGCAGCTAGTGAGGTGTTTGGATTTGTTAATATGAGGATTACGTCGTCCGCAAATAGACTAATTTTGTGTTCCTGGGTGTTGATTTTGAGGCCTGTTATTAGTTGGTTATTTCTTATGTGTTCTGCTAGGGGCTCGATTGTTAAGTTAAAGATTAAAGGGGAAAGGGGGCAACCCTGTCTTGTCCCATTTGTGATACTAAATGGTTTGGACATGCAATCTGAGGTAAATACTTGGGCTGATGGGGTTGTATAAAGTGTCATGATTGCGTTGATGATGCGTCCTTAGAAACCGAATTTGTGGAGCACTGAGTGGAGATACTTCCAGTGGACTCTATGGAACGCCTTCTCTGCATCCAGGGAGAGGAGCAGAGAAGGCATTCCGGTGAGCTCCGCCTGGTGTATGAGATTTATTAGTCTTCTGGTAGTGTCAGAGGTTTGCCTGCCTTTGACAAACCCTGATTGGTCCTTGTTTATTAAGGATGGGAGGAATACCATTATTCTGTTTGCTAATAACTTAGCGTAGATCTTTAGATCCATGTTAAGTAATGCTATGGGGCGGAAATTTTTAGGAGAGTTGGGGTCTTTCCCAGATTTTGGTAGAGTGATAACTGTGGCGTTCAACATTTCTGGGGGAAGAGAGAGGAGGAGGCAGCGCTGTTGAAGATATCGAGTAGGTGTGGGCTTAGAATTTGGTGAAAGGTCTTGTAATATTCCCCCGAAAGACCGTCAGGTCCCGGGACTTTTTTAATAAACGAATTGTCCAAAACTGTCTCCTGTGTGAAGAGGCCCTGTCCCTATTAACATCGGGACAATGTGCTTTGGGGTGGGGGGACGCATTGTCCAAAACTGTCTCCTGTGGCTTTTACTTTTTTGACACTTTTTTGGTGAATAGGTAGGGGTACAATGTACCCGATACCCATTCACATGGGGGGAGGGTCTAGAGGCCCGACAACCTCAGCCCAGGGTTGTTGGGAAGAGGCCTTGTTGGGAAGAGGCCTTGTCCCCATTAACATCAGGTCAATGTGCTTTGGGGTGGGGGAGCAGAGCCCCCCCGCCCCAAAGCATCCACCCCCCATGATGAGGGCATGTGGCCTGGTATGGTTCAGGAGGGGGGCACTCGCTCGTCCCCCCCATCTTGTCCTGCCAGGCTGCATGTTTGGATAAGGGTTGGGTATGGATTTTGGGGGGCCCCAGGTCATTTTTTTTTTAAGTTTTGTATGGACTAGGGGGGACCTTACACCGTGTTTTTCCTTGATTTTTCATCTATATTGCAGGGAGCCGGCAATACATTACAGCCGCAAGCAAGTTTAAATGACATTTTTCCTTTAGAAATGTAATTTTGTTGTGGAACTGTTTTACACATCGCACAGATGCGCCACTTTACAGGCAGACCAAGGGGACCCCCCAGGCATGATATTTAAAGAAATATTTTGTTCTTTTGTTTCACTTTAAGCATTATTAAAATCACTGCTCCTGAAAAAACAATGGTTTTAAAACCTTTTTTTGCATTGATACATATCCCCTAGGGAAGTACTCAGGCCCCCATACATTTTTATGGCAATAACTTGCATAGAATCCTTTAAAATTAGCACTTTTGATTTTTCATGTTCGTGTCCCATAGACTTTGATTGGGTTCGCATGTTCACTAGAACTTTTTGTCTGTTGACGGGGTTCTGGTGCGAACCGAACCGGGGAGTATTCAGCCCATCCCTACTCAACAATAGCGATAGATACAGCAGCATGATTGTGTATACATGTAGCAACCATTTGTCAGTTAAAAACATGTCAATATTGGAGTATGTATGGTGTGTGGGGGAGAAATATGCGAAATCTTTTTACTTTGAGTGCTGGCACCTCCAGACATCATAAGCTCCTCAGTATGCAATAGATTATGTAGTGAGGACTGGTAGTTTGGGGCATTAGAGGAGGAGTCCATATGGGGTTCTGTTGTGAAGTTGAAATCTCTGCATAGTAGCAGATGTTCATACTTGCTTGAGTTTATACGTATGAGAAGTCTGCATAAGAAACTTAGTTGGTGCAGGTTAGGGGTGTATACTGCCACCAAGGTTTAAGGCGTGAGTTTGTCGCATGTGAGGATAATGTATCTACCCTCACTGTCCAGGACAGAATCTTTTAGTTGGAAGGGGAAAGTATTTCTTATAGCCAGGAGTACTCCTCTTTTTTTCTTGTCAGATGCATGAGAGAGAAAGACGTGTGGGTATTGCTTGTTTGTGAATATGTGAATTTTGGAGGCAAGAAAGTGTGTTTGCTGCATACTTAAGATGTCAGTATAGATATTTAAAGCCTCTTTCTGCATTGAGTAACATTTAGCCAGAGGGTTTAGGCCTTTAGAATTCAGGGACATACAGTTAATGGTCATAGTGGGTAATTACTTGTGGTGCATGTGAAAGGAGACCAGCACTTACTGGAGTGTTTGCAGTGTAGATCATGCCCGGATACTGGGATGTGTCCTGGCATCTTTCATCTGTAGAGGTGGGAGGAAGTCTTGGTATTTGATGAAGATGTAAGCTGGTAGGTTGTAGATTCATGATGATTCATCAATAGGAAGTATGAAGATGTCTCTGGTGTTGGTTGTCGTACCGGAAGAACATATAGGGAAACAAAGCAGAACAGGCTGTAACAGGAACAAACAAGGTAGTAAGGTAAAAAGAGAATCCTCGGAGGGACTTGTGAACATTATGCATTGTTCATAGGATATGGGGGAAAATGGAAGGATATCCATACATGGCCTTAACCGGGGGATGGGCTATAGTGGATCTATATATGGTTGTTTAGGAGCCTCGGCGGAGTGCTTTTTCTTCAAATGTCTTTTGTGGGACACAACCTGCCATTCAGATTGGATGATTGAGGCCTTGTCAACCTGAATGGGGTCTGGGGGTGATTCCAGTATGATGCCCCATTGCAGAAGAGCTGTCAGCCCCTCATCAAGAGTGGATGTAGTAGTGGTAACGCTATGGGGAGTGATATAGAGTATTTCCACGTGTGTGGAATATGATTCTTGCGTAGAGCTTTTGTTATGGTTGCCAGATTGCGGCGGCGTTACATTGAGGTATATTGAGCTGGGCATTGGTCAGGTTTGCGGAATGCATCCAGAAGAATTTCTTTTGCATGGTAGAAGTGCATTCTGAGTAAGACATTTCTAGGTACATCAACTGCTACGAAGGACAGTTTTGGTAATCTGTGAACGCTATCTACTGTCAGTTCCAGGGCAGTTAGTATGGGTGCCAAGGTGGAGAGCATATCTTGTGCATACTGTAGGAGCTGAGCCTCAGGTACTGTTTCAGGTATGCCTCTAATTTTTAGGTTGTTTCTTCTGGATCTGTCCTCTAGGTCTGCTAATTTATCTTTGACCCAGGAGATTTCATCATTATATGCACTATGTGCATCCACCATAGTGTTGAAGGAGGTAGAATACTCTTCCATAGATTGCTCTGCCTGATCTGTTTTCTCCCCAAGCACCAGAACCTCCTCTTGGCATTTTTTTACTGTGTGGAGCATGTCATTATGCAGCAATGATCTAAGGGACATCAGCATGGCCTTTAATACTGTATCTGATACTGGCCATATGTGGGGAAGCCAGCAATGAGGTCTGGTGCAGCAGAGGTGTCAGGCCTCTGTGAGGTGCTTTGCCCACTTACCTCCATTTCCTGGCTCTGGAAACCGCTGTTTGGGGAGCCTGTGTGTTGCCTGGTTGTCACGAACCTGACGGTGGAGTCTGTCTTGTGCAGGGAACAACCGCTCTTGCGCACCCGATTCAAGGACCCCTGGTAGTGGGGACAGAGGCCCAAGAGTGCGGGATGGCACGAGGGGTTTGTCGCCAAAGGTCTCGGTCCTTTACCTCCATTCACCCGTTTCGTGGAGTGTCTCCGGACTGTGGAGACGACGTGGTCTGGAGTAACGACCGAAGGGGTGTATACCGGTCATAGTCTATGTCATAATTTCCGGTACGACTACAGGGAATCTAGTAACGACGTATTACTGTACGAGGTGTGTCATTTTTTTACGGTTCTCCTCCAAGACCACGAACCCCTCTTTTGTCTAGTCCGTCTCGTTAGATACCTTCTCATAAGATGGAGGAAGTTGTGATACCACCTACGTGTATCACGTATATTACTACTTTAGAGGACCCAGTTTCTATTTAATCGTCTGGATCTCCTGTCTAGG
>BLSH010124807.1:68586-82239 GCA_018402905.1 Glandirana rugosa
ATATATATATATATATATATATATATATATATATATATACACACACACACACATACATACATACATACATACATAATACATATAACCCCCCCGTATACATTGCTCATTGTCATACCCTCTACACTCCAGCACACACTGCCCTCTCCCATAACCTTCAAACTCTTTTCCTAAATATACTGCTCCCTATCATGCCCTCTACACTCCTCTCATATATATATATATATATATATATATATATATATATACACACAATATCTAAATATTTTATTATATATTTTCATGTGACATCACTGAAGAAATGACACTTTGCTACAATGTAAAGTAGTGAGTGTACAGCTTGTATAACAGTGGAAATTTACTGTCCCCTCAAAATAACTCAACACGCCATTAATTTCTAAACCGCTGGCAACAGAAGTGAGTACACCCCTAAGTGAAAATGTCACAATTGGGTACAATTAGCCATTTTCCCTCCCGGTGTCATGTGACTCATTAGTGTTACAAGGTCTCAGGTGTGAATGGGGAATAGGTGTGTTAAATTTGGCGTTATCGCTCTCATTCTCTCATACCGGTCACTGGAAGTTCAACATAGCACCTCATGCCAAAGAACTCTCTGAGGATCTGAAAAAAATAATTGTTGCTCTACATAAAGCTCACTTCGGCTATAAGAAGTTTGCCAAGACCCTGAAACTTAGCTGCAGCAAGGTGGCCAAGACCATACAGCAGTTTAACAAGACAGGTTCCACTCAGAACAGGTCTCGCCATGTTCGACCAAAAAAGATGCTTGCACATGCTCAGAGTCATATCCAGAGGTTGTCATTGGGAAATAGACGTATGAGTGCTGCCAGCATTGCTGCAGAGGTTGAAGGGGTGGGAGGGGGGGGCAGCCTGTCAGTGCTCATACCATACATCACACACTGCATTAAATTGGTCTGCATGGCTGTCGTCCCAGAAGTAAGCCTCGTCTAAAGATGATGCACTAGAAAGCCAACAAACAGTTTGCTGAAGACAAGCAGACTAAGGACATGGATTACTGGAACCATGTCCTGTGGTCTGATGAGACTAAGATAAACATATTTTGTTCAGATGGTGTTGAGCTTGTGTGGCGGCAACCAGGTGAGGAGTACAAAGACAAGTGTGTCTTGCCTACAGTCAAGCATGGTGGTGGGAGTGTCATGGTCTGGGGCACTGGTGGGTTATAGTTCATTGAGGGAACCATAAATGCCAACATGTACTGTGACATGCTGAAGCAGAGCATGATCTCCGCCTTCGGAGACTGGGCCGCAGGGCAGTATTCCAACGTGATAATGACCCCAAAAACACCTCCAAGATGATCACTGCCTTGCTAAAGAAGCTGAGGGTAAAGGTTATGGACTGACCAAGCATGTCTCCAGACCTAAACCCTATTGAGCATCTGTGGGGCATTCTCAAACAGAAGGTGGAGGAGCGCAGGGTCTCTAATATGCACCAGCTCCATGATGTCATGGAGTCAGTGCTGAAAAATAACGGTGGTCCCACAAAATATTGACACTTTGGGTCCAATTTGGACATTTTCAGGGGTGAACTCACTTTTGTTGCCAGCAGTTTAGACATTAATGGCTGTGCGTTAAGCTATTTTGAGGGGACAGCAAATTTACACTGTTATACAAGCTGTTCACTCACTACTTTACATTGTAGCAAAGTGTAATTTCTTCAGTGTTGTCCCATGAAAATATATAATAAAATATTTACAAAAATGTGAGGGGTGTACTCACTTTGTGAGATACTGTATGTGCCTAGGTCAAATTTCATGAATGAGGATTACAACCACTTTAAGTTGACCATACACTGCTTGAATTTCAGCTGATTCCTGTTGGCTCAGTAGTGTTTTCCCTACAACCACCTCTCCATTTAGCTAAAGCTCCATCAACTTCCATTGAAGGAGCCTTTTAGAATATTGTCGCCTGACCAGCACCTGCATCCAATCAGATGCAGGTTCTGTTTGAGTATGCTGACAACTGACAGTGCCGACTGTTAGAGTACATTAGACTGACAGGAGAGGTTAATCCATGTCATTATATGTGTATGGCCAGTCTTACTCTGTTTTGGGTAGCGAGCAGGCACAAGTTGATTGATTGCAAATTAGACCTGCCAGTGCCTAGCTGTAACTGCTGGGTGGACCTTTTGTTCATAGAAATTGAGTCCCATACTCAAAGGTTTCAAAATGTCACCTAAAAATAAACCTTTATTTATTTATTTTTTTTACTTAAATGAAAAACATGTTATATTTGCCTTCTATGTGCAATAGATTTGCACAAAGCAACCACAAGCCTCCTCTTCTGTGGTCCTCTGCTGTTATTGTCCGATTTTTCAAGTGCCCCTATGCCACACTCTATAGACAATAGTGTGGCTTAGCCCTGCTCCCCTGCTCCTACCGCAGCCATTTGATTGAAAGCAGCAGTAGCCAATGGTTAATAGGCAGGCGTTTGATGAGGGTACTGGGGGAGCTGCTATTTAAAGGTTTTTGAGTACATTATGTTAAAAAAAAAAAAAAATTGGCTTTAACCTCCTCCCGACAAATGGCGGTGGGTGGGATACCCTCTCATTCTGGGACAACATCCTATGACACCGCCCCAGTCTCACCGCCGCACATCGATTGCAGGTGTGCTGTGTCCCCAGGACATGGTGTAACCCTGGTTTTGGTAAAGAGACAATGATGCAGCTCTTTACCCATGTGATTGGCTGTGTCCAATCACAGCCGATTACATGTAAACACGGAAGTGCCGTTTATCGGCTTTCCTGGTCTCACGCTGACAGAGTGTGAGGAGAGGAGAGCCGATCAGCCACATCTCCTCACAGGGGAGACTGTATAGATGCCAATCAGTGCTTATCGGTGATGCCAATCTGTGCCCATCAGTGATGCCAATCTGTGGCCAAAAATGATGCCACTTTGTGCCAATCAGTGCCCATCAGAAATGGCAGTCACTGCTGCCTTTCAGTGCCATCAGTGCCTGCGCACCAGTGCTGCCCATCAGTGCTGCCTATCCGTGCCACCTACCATTGCCCATAAGTGCCACCTATCAGTGCCCATCAGTGTCACATATCAGTGTGCATCAGTGCCACATATCAGTGCCACTTATCAGTGCCCATCAGAGCTGCATATTACTGCTTCCTCATCAGTGCCACCTTATCAGTGCTGTCTGATCAGTGCCCATCAGTACAGCCTCATCAACGCACATCAGTGAAGGTGAAAAATTACAAAATGTTCTGACAGAAACGAACAATACATTTTTTTTTCAACTTGATTGATCTTTTTACATTAATTTTGTGAAAAATAAAAAAAAACAGTGGTGAGTAAATACCGCCAAATAAAGCTCTATTTGTGTGAAAAAAATGATAAAAATTTCATTTGGGTACATCGTTACATGACCGCACAACTGTCATTCAAAGTGTGCCAGTGCTGAAAGCAGGAAGGGAGGCAAGTGTTCAGTATTGAAGTGCTTACACTTCTGGACCACCCGCCGTCGATATATGTTGGTCCTTTGACATTAAATATCGGGGATATGGCATCAGATAGCTGCTATAACCCCAGGAATTTTTATCTAGAGCGGGTGGTCCATTTTAGGATAAATGTGGTCTCTGCGTCAGATTCACCGCAAGAGATTGCGGCAGGAGAGGTGCCCCTCCTCCCGCTACATCCTGGCAGATCAGGTAAGCGGCGGAGACAATCCAATCCTGTCCCCTGCTTGGCAGAAGTTGAGTGAGGGCATGATAGCCCTCACTCGACTCTATGCCCTTGGAGGAGTGGAGCAACGTGAAACGTTACTTCCGCCCTCTGGCCTTAAAGGGACAATTTAAAAAAAAAAAACTTTTTTTTTACTACTTCCGGACCGCTGATTGTGTATATAGGGCAGTACTTTACTGTGGAATACCATTGTTATGGTAGCAGATAGCTACCATAACCCCGGTATTGTTTTTTCAGCAGGCGGTCCACTTTCAGATAAAAGTGGTCTCTGCGGCAGATGCTACACGAGATCACTTTTAATGGGGGTGGGAGAGGTGCCCTTCCGCCAATTTTCTGTCATCTCCACCACTTACCGGACCCGCCGCTAGCAGCAGGGACAATCGGGTCTGCTCTCCCCAATGCCTGTGAGCCGAGTGAGTGGAAGATGCCACCCACTCGGCTCCATAGCATTGCAGGGTGGAAGCGACGTCATACGTCGCTTCCGCCCATAGTTCTCAAAGGAGACTTTTTTTTTCCCAAGTGTCATTTTTTTTATTGCATTTAAAAGTAAATATGAGATCTGAGGTGTAAAAATAAAACATAAAAAGTAAACTACATAAGAAAAAAAAATTGAAAGCGCCCCGTCCCGCCAAGCTTGTGTGCAGAAGCAAACGCATACGCAAGTCCCTCCTGCTTAGGAAAACAGTGTTCAAACCACACATATGAGGTATCACCATGATCGTTAGAGCAAGAACAATCATTTTAGCTCTAGACCTACTCTGTACCTCAAAACTGGTAAACTGTAGGAATTTTTAAATATTGCCGATGCCGATTGCCATTCCACAAAGCGGGCACAATTTTGAAGCATGACATGTTGGGTACCAATTTACTCGGTGTAACATTATCTTTCCCAATGTGGAAAAAAATTGGGCTAACTTTACTTTTGTCTTATTTTTTAACTCAAAAAAGTGAATTCTTTCCAAAAAAATTGTGCTTGTAAGACCACTGCGCAAATAGGGTGTGACATAAAGTATTGCAATGATTACCATTTTATTCTCTAGGGCAGGGATATGCAATTAGCGGACCTCCAGATGTTGCAGAACTACAAATCCCATGAGGCATAGCAAGACTCTGACAGCCACAAGCATGACACCCAGAGGCAGAGACATGATGGGACTTGTAGTTTTGCAACAGCTGGAGGTCTGCTAATTGCATATCCCTGCTCTAGGGTGTTTATATATATATATATATATATATATATATATATATATATATATATATAAAATGTTTGGGTGTTCTAAGTAATTTTGTAGAAAAAAAACTTGATTTTAACTTGTAAACACTAAATCTCAAAAAGAGGCTCGGTCCTTAAGTGGCTAAGCATAAATGTGAGATCTGAGGTCTTTTTGACCCTAAATCTCACATTAAAGAGGTCCTTTGCTACTTATTTCTATTAGAAGGGATGTTTACATGCCTTGTAATAGGAATAAAAGTGACCCAATTTTTTTTTAAAGAACAGTGTAAAAATAAAAAGTAAAATAAATAAGAAATAAAATAAACAATTTGTGTTTCAAAAATGTTATTGAGTTTTACATGGGTAAGAATATTACACCATAAAGTAAAAACTGTTCCATGAGGAGCTTAGTGTAGGGTATCACATATCCATGTATGAATGACAAAACTTAATAATATCCTTTCTAAGAAATGCTATTAGGGATTTAGTAGTGGCTGCCTTCCTTCCTATCCGAAACCCTCCATAGGATCAAACTGTGTCAGGAGGGAAGGACATTGTGTCCACTTATCCCACAGGCATTTCTTTCAAGGACTCGTTTACTTCTTGCTAAACCAATACTGAGTTATTACAGTAGCTAAGATATAAAACCAAGGATATGAGATCCAAATATACATGAAGGTACAAAAAAATAACCATTGTAAAGGACAAAAGAAAAGAAGAAAAAGGCAGAAAGAGTAAGAAAAAAAGAGGGATAGAAGACACCATGGAATGTCACCAAGTAAAAAATAATGTTGAAAATTGAGGCAATTTTAGGTACTTCTTCCAGGGCTCCCAGACAGAGTCAAATTTATCTGAAGAGTCCAGGATAAGATTAGCTATCTTCTCCTGCGTCATGATCCAGGATTTCTTTTTTTTTTCGCTTTGAAAAAGAGCTTTAATGAGAAATATCTGCATATACAGAGGTGGTTAATAGAACAGCGTAATCTCAACCATTAACATTATGTAAAGAAGGTAAGTAATACTGAATGATAAACAACTTTAGTGGTAAACCATTGTTCAGTGGGTGGTTAACAATTTGTAGTATAAGTTATGAAGAGTGTGAGTAATAGTGAGGGAAGGTTATAGTAAAGAATAGAAAGAGGAAGAACATGCAACGTTAGTTCAAGAATATATTTTCTCCGAAGTATTCGGAAATCAGATCCCCAAAATATGTTCAGACTTGACACAGATGGCGTTTTTCAGTTTCAATAGGTGTTCTGGACTGTGTTGAATCTTCTAGGGGACGTGAATGTTTCTGTGTGTACAGACTGGCTCCAGGATTAATGGAGGCTCTATGATTAGCCAACCAGAATTGCCAATGCCTGTAAAATTTATCAGTGGAAATTTGGGTTTTAGCAAATAGGTATTCCATGAAGGCACTTTCATTAAGAATAATAATGGCATCCCTCAATTTGGGGGGTTCGGCCTGTTTCCAGGTTTGGGTAATGGAGAGACAGGCAGCTATTAGATTGTGTGTTATTATGGGGTGGAATTTGGAAGGCCACAGGATTAACTCCAGGCCGAAAAGCGCCATGGGGGGGGTCAGCCATTTAGGGGTTTCAGTAATGTTTTGAATTAGGACGTCTATGTCAGCCCAGAATTGGCTTATGTTTGTATGAATATTATGAAATGGGTACATTTTTGGAGGGGTTTAGATAGTCTGGCCGGCCTATGATTTAGTAGGGATGACTCTGGAGTTTTTTTAATAGCTTGACCTGTCACTTTTCACAATAGATAAAAAATTATATTCCAGAATCCCCGAATTTGAGGGTATTCCCACCAAGTATGATAAAAAGATCCCTGAAGACCGCACTCTCTAAAGCACAATGGGGAGGAGTTTGAGAACATGTTTGCCAGGTGAGAGGGGACCAGATACCAGTGGGCAATAACCTTAATGCTGGCTTCCATTAAGGAGATATTTGCCAACACCTTGAAAGATTTTTGGAATAAGGCAAACCACTTATGCGCCACTCAATTGACATCCAAGTCCTGTTCCCAATTCCTAGCGTAAGATGGTTTATCAGGGTTCTCCATCAGTGATGCATAAATCAGGGATATACCTACCCTCTGATCAACAATTTCAGAGCACCATATTTCATAGGAGGAAATGCCTGAAGGATCAGGCTTAGACTTCCAAATAGAGGATACGGGAATGGTGAATTTGATGGAAGCCGAATTTTTCAGACACAGGCATGTTCAACTTGCTGATACACTGACTTAATGTCAAAGGACCCGAAGAGGACATAAAGTGTCCAATTCTGTAAAGGCCCTTATTTGTCCACCACTGAAATGCCTGGATGTCCTGACCTGGAGGGAATTGACGATTATTAAAACGGTGATTGAGGGGGTGAAGGCCTGATATCAAAATAGGGGGACTTATGTAGAGCATCACATAGGGCCATTGAGTGAGACAGAGTAGGGGCAAGAATTGGGGGTCTCGTTTTGGGAGGGGCTCAAACCAAGAAGTCAATAGTGTATAATGGGACCGCCTGCCTCTCCATATTAACCCAATCTGGTTTAGTACCGTGAGGATAAATGATTGAGAACTGGGCAAGCTGAGATACTTGGCACTATTTCCAGAGATTCGGGAGCCCCAAACCTCCTTTATAACATCTTCTAAGTAGGACATTTTTAGGACATCAAAAACCTTTATTGCCCCCAATGAACTTCATTATCTGAGATTGAAATTTCTGCAAGTGAGATTTAGTAACCAGGATGGGAAGGGAGCGAAATAAGTATACAATTCTGGAGAACAAGGTAATTTTAACAGAATGTACCTTTTCCAACCAGGACAAGCCACCCTGTCCCCAACTCAAAAGATTGTCAATCAATTTTTTTTGTTTTCACTTAAACTTTATTTTTCAAAGAAAAGTCAGGTACAAGTGATATCAGTAGCATCAATGTACATGCATACAACATATGATAACCAAGTTAGGTGGGGGGAGAGATAAGTCACTTGAGCATGCATAAGAAGTGGTAGGAGGTCGGGGCACACTGCCCAGGAGGGGTGGGGCTGTGCACCCAGACCTCCCAGAACAGACAGGTGCATTTATCAGAATATTAATATATATCAAATTCAGCACATTCTATGTCAAAGTGCATGGTAGCTCCTAAGATTTAGTTGCTTAAGATGGTAGGCTGCACTTTGGATGCTTCAACCAAAGATTCCATCTCCTTGAAATAAGGGAACTTGGAGGTGAGCCTTGGCAAACAAATATTCCATGAGGCCTTGATTGTTCATTGAGGAGAGGATGTCCGCTATAGAGGGGGGGTCCAAGGTTTTCCATTTCCTGGCTATTGATAATCTGATGGCTATGAGCATATGCGTCAGTATTGCGTGAGTGGTTGTAGGTAGTGTTGAGTGAACCCGAGCTGTAAAGTTCGGGTCCCTACCAAACTTTTGGGTGTCCGGGACCCGGACCCGGACCCGAACCCGGACTTTTCAAAAAAAAGTCCGGGTTCGCGTCCGGGGTTCTGGTAATTTTACTAAAAGTTCTGAAAAGTGCTGTAAAAAAGTCCTGGAAAGTCCTAGAGGTCTGCAAAAGGAAGGGAAATGGGGGTAAGTGCCTACAAAGAAATGGGGATAGGGAAATAACTTTAAATAATTAAAAAAAAAACATAAAAAAATCAACAAATGGAGGTGGATGTGGACTATCTTAAAACTGTGTTAGAAAAGTATAAATTAGCTGCGAGAAGCCATATCACTGTTCTAAGAACAGTGATATGGCTTCTCCCAGGTAATTTATACTTTTATCACACAGGTTTAAGATGATTGTACATTCTACAATCATCTTAAAACTCTGTGAGAAAAGTATACATTAGCCGGGAGAAGCCATATCCCTGTTCTTAGAACATCTGCAAACTGTGTGTGAAAACTATCAATTAGCGGGGAGAAGCCAGATCACTGTTCTAAGTGATATCATATCATTGTTCTACATTGTAGAACAGTGATATGATATCACTGTTCTACAATTATCTTCTAACTGTGTGTGAAAACTATCAATAAGCGGGGAGAAGCCAGATCACTGTTCTAAGAAGAGTGATATGAGATATCAAGGGATTAGAACGTATGGAGTGGGAAAATTAACCTTGAGACATCTGTATCGTGTACCATTAGATATATTGAAAGGATCGGAAAAGATACCTGAGTTAATAACTCCGGCAGTTGGGGCTGAGTAAAGAGCCACAATAGCTTCTAGAAGGGGATATATCTCTTAGTGCCGTCTGACGCTTGTCTGCCATTCATAAACCCTACTTGGTCAGGGTGAACTAAGTGTGAAATTATTGAGGCTATGTGGGATGCAGGAAGTTTGGCATATAGTTTTGTGTCTCTATTTAGCAGAGATATTGGCTTGTAGTTGGCTGGGTCTTCTGCAGGTTTGCCTGGTTTGGGGATGGTAGTTACAGTTGCTTCCAGGGCTTCTTTCAGAATTGTGCCCATGGATAGTGTATGATTGAATGCTTGGCACAGAAATGGCTGTAATGGTTTCGCAAACTGTGTATAGTATTCATTGCTGAATCCATCCGGACCTGGAGCTTTATGTAGTGATAAGGAAGCTATTGCAGTGTTAATTTCTAACTCAGTGAAGGGTTTAGAGATATTTAATAGTTGCTCATGGGTGAGGGATGGTAATTTTAGGTCATCTAAGAAGTGTGATATATCTTTTGGTGTAGGAGCAGCTGCTTTGCCGGAACTTGCTATATTATATAATTTGGCGTAAAATTGACTGAAGCGGTTAGCTATGTCCTTGGGGTAAGTAAGGCGAGTCTTAATTTGTGATAAAAGGTAGGGGATTTTTGCGTGAACTAAATGTTTTTTAAGTTGCTTTGCAAGGCAGGCCCCAGGTTTGTTATGGTGGGCGTAAAAATTAAGTTGTAGTCTTTTCAGGGCAATGTCAAAGTTTGAGTGTATATGGTCACATAAGGCTTTCCTTATATTTTTCAGATCATTTCCTAATGAGAAACACGGCTGAGCTTTATGTGCTTTTTCAAGGATGTTGATTTGTTATAATAGCTTGGAGGTAGTAGCATTACGTTCTCTCTTTTCCCGGGCCCCAAATCTCATAAGGAGACCTCTTATAACTGCTTTATGGGCATTACAGCATATGAACGGGTTCGTAACAGAGTTTGCATTTTGTTGGAAAAATTCTATTATTGCGGATTCAAAATGTTTCTGGTAGTTTGGAATTGTGGCCTCTTGTATTGATTGAAGCATGAGTTTGTCTACCAGGAACATATCTATTCTTGAATAGGCTTTATGTGTGTGTGAATAAAAGGTGAAATCCTTTTCGGTGTCATGCAAACACCGCCATGGTTCATATAGATCTTCAGCGGAGAGTAATGTTGACAGGGCTGTGGTTTGTTTACTGAAGGGATTGGAAGAGTCTAAATTTGCATCTACTATTTGATTGAAATCCCCACACAAAATGAGGGGATGTTGTCGGAAGGGAGTCAATTTTTCTATGACAGTTTGGTAAAACTGTGCCTGATGGGTGTTATGGTTGTAGATATTAACCAGGGTCCTTATCCGGTCATTAACCTGTTCCTTACTAAGTCATTGTAAAATAACGTCGGCAGGAACTGCTCATCGATCCGGGCCCACGTCATATGACGTCGGCCTCTTCTCGCCGCTGGGGGCCCGCAGAGCGACGATCACGGATCGATCATGGGTCGGGGGGGGGGTCATGTCAAAGCCCAGCTCCGATCAGTGTAAAGAGCCAATTGAATTGGCTCTTTACCACGTGACCGCCTGTGTCAATCACAGCCGGTCATGTTATGTAAACAAACCGCGGTAACAAGCTGTTACCGCAGTTCTCCCTGTCACACACTATCGTGTGTGACAGGGAGATTGCGGTGACAGCTTGTTACTGGCCACTATGTACACCAAGCACACTAATCACCCCCCCAATAAAGAGGACCTGTCACCACCCCATTAAAGTACCTGTCACCTTTCCATCAGAGTACCTGTCACCTGTCCATCTGAGTACCCGAGTAGCTGTCACCAACCCATCAAAGTACCCGAGTACTTGTCACCTGTCCATCAAAGTACCCGAGTACCTATCACCATCCCATCTGAATACCCGAGTACCTGTCACCATCCCATCAGAGTACCCAAGTACCTGTCGCCAACACATCAGAGTACCCGAGTACCTGTCACCAACCCATCAAAGTACCCGAGTACCCGTCACCATCCCATCAGAGTACCCAAGTACCTGTCACCAACCCATAAAAGTACCCGAGTACCTGTCACATGCCCATCAGAGTACCCAAGTACCTGTCACCTGCCCATCAGAGTACCAGAATACCTGTCACCAGCCCATCAGGGTACCAGAGTACCTGTCACCAGCCCATATGAGTACCAAAGTACCTGTTACCAGCCCATCAGAGTACCCGAGTACCTGTCACCTGCACATAAGAGAACCCGAGTACCTGTCACCAGCCCAGCAAAAGTACCCGAGTACCTGTCACCTGCCCATTAGAGTACCCGAGTACCTGTTAGCAGACCATCAGCGTATCCGAGTACCTGTCACCAGACCATCAGCGTACCAGAGTACCTGTCACCTGCCCATCTGAGTACCCAAGTTCCTGTCACCAGCCCATCAGCATACCCAAGTACCTGTCACCTGCCCACCTGAGTACCCGAGTACCTGTCTCCAGCTCATCAAAGTACCCAAGTACCTATCTGCAGCCCATCAGAATTCCTGATTACCTATCTGCAGCCCATTAGAGTACCCGAGTACTTATCTGCAGCCCATGCCTCATAGAATATACCTCGGGAGTTTGCTTTCCAAAATGGGGTCATTTTGTGGGTAATTCCACTGTCCTGGTGCTCCGGGGCCTTCAAAAGTGTGATGGGTATGAATTAAATTTTATGTGTAATTTATGCTCCTAGAACGCCTGGCGGTGCTCCCTGCATGTTCGGCCTCTGTATGTGGCCAGGCTGTGTAAAAGTCTCACACATGTGGTATCGCCATACTCGGGATGAGTAGCAGAATATATTTTGGGGGGTAATTTTTGCTATGTGCATGCTATGTGTTAGAAATATCTTATAAATTGACCACTTTGTGTAAAAATAAAAGCGTTTTCATTTTCTTTCCACATTTTTCGAAGACTTGTGGAAAAAAATGAACCATTCAAAAGACTCATAATGCCTCATACATTATACGTTGGGGTGTTTGCTTTCCAAAATGTGGTCATTTTGTGGGTAATTCCATTGTCCTGGTGCTCCAGGGCCTTTCAAAAGTGTAATAGGTCGTTAGGAAATTAGATGTGAAAATTCTGCTCCTAGAATGCATGGTGGTGCTCCCTGCATGTTGGACCTCTCTATGTGGCCAGGCTGTGAAAAAGTCTCACACATGTGGTATCGCCATACTCAGGGCGAGTAGCAGAATCTATTTTGGGGTGTAATTGGAAGTATGCATATGCTGTGTGTGAGAAATAACGTGTTGTTATGACAATTTTATGCAAAAAAAAATATAAATAATAATTTCTTAATTTTCCCAAGAATTGTGGGAAAAAGTACTTCAAAAAACTTCAAAAACTTACTAAATACCTTGGAATGTCTACTTTTCAAAATGGGGTCATTTGGGGGGTATTTGTACATTCCTGACATTTCAGGGCCTCAAGAAATGAGATAGGCCATCAGTGCATCAGGTGTGATCAATTTTCAAAGATTGGCACCATAGCTTGTAGACTCTATAACTTTCACACAGACCAAATAATATACACTTCTTTGGGTTATTTTTACCAAAGATAGGTAGCAGTATAGGTTTTGGCCCAAATGTATGAACAAAAATTACTTATTTGCAAAATTTTAGCACAGAAACTAAAAAAAAGTGTTTTTTTTCTAAATGTTCGCACTTTTCTCACTTATGTCTCAAAAAATAAAAAAACCCAGAGGTTCTGAAATACCACCAAAAGAAAGCTCTATTTGTGTGAAAAAATGATAAAAATGTTGTTTGGGTACAGTGTAGCATGAGAGAGTAATTGTCATTCAAAGTGTGAGAGCGCTGAAAGCTGAAAATTGGTCTGGGCAGGAAGGGGGTATAAACGTCCTGCATTGAAGTGGTTAAAGGTGACATGCAAAATAATATATCTAGCCAAGGGGTCAATTTCGGAGTGTAATAGTTTAAAGGTTACTGTAGAATGTATAGCAATGAGTACACCTGCTTTTTTCTTTGGCGCGTTTGCCATAAAACATTGTGTTAATTGCTTATGACTAGTGTTGAGCGAACCCGGACTGTAACGTTCGGACCCGGACCCGGACATTTCAAAAATCGTTCGGGTTCGGTCCGGGGTTCTGCTATTTTACTCCACGTGTTGAGATTGATAATGTGAGGCTTTAACTGGGGAACCGATCTATATAATAAAACGTACAGTGGAAATTGGTGAAGTTACGTCCTGCAAATATGGGGGAAGGACGGGTCTGGTTAAAAGTCGAAAGTCGCGAGAGTGTGAAACTTACTGTTAATGAGAGAGTACGATGTGACATGGGTTTGTTGTAAAAATAGTAAAAAAGTGTGTTTATCTCGAAAGAAAACCACCATAAAGTCTTGGAGACCCAAAAAAATAAAAAACTCTGTATTCACTCTTTTCACGCTTGTAAATCTTTTTTTTGTGAAAAAAAATCAAAGACACGATTTTAAAACGTTTATTCATTAAAAACAAGTATGTAAACCCG
>BLSH010124807.1:101929-113635 GCA_018402905.1 Glandirana rugosa
AGAGCTTGATCTGCAACTCAAAGCAGCGGTATGTGAAATCTCTAATTTCTGCTATCTGTCCTCAGAGCAACAGCACAGACAGCAGTAGTAAAGTAATCTATCTCAGGATGCAGGATCAGGTCTTAAAATGGCTAAAATCTGTCCCTCACGCCGTCAGCTACCTTTCCCTATACTAACCCAAGGAGCATGTGACTGCAGCACTGTGACTCCAGCTTATAAAGAGGCTGGGTCACATGATGCACCGGCCAATCACAGCCATGCCATTAGTAGGCATGGCTGTGATGGCTTCTAAGGGCAAACCAGTGAAACGCTTGTTGATTGGCTGCCCTGCAGCTTCTCAACACGTGGAGTAAAATAGCAGAACCCCGGACCGAACCCGAACGATTTTTGAAATGTCCGGGTCCGGGTCCGTGCCACGGACACCCTAAAGTTCGGTACGGACCCGAACGTTACAGTCCGGGTTCGCTCAACACTAATGTTAACCTACTAGTGCTAATCGTCTGTTCTGTTAACTCTTACTGCTTTGCATGTGATTTTTATTGATGCTACAGCACTGATAACTGCTATGCAATTGTTTACTGCTATACAAGTATGTGTTAGTTCTTATGCCTAGATCCTTTTACTGTTAGGATCAACCTGTGTGGCTGTGGCCTGTAACATCTCAGACTTGCATGGGGGTCTGTTTTCTGCTGGTCATCAGGGACTCTTTGGGTGTTGCGATTAGTTGGATGGCGGGCTCTTGGATCTCGATGGCAGACGGCAACGTCCACAGGGGTGAATGGTGATCTGACCCTTCAATGGGCTGCAATGAAGATGTGGTCTGGGGGGCTACTTGGGACCTACGACCACATCACCCTGAATACACCCGATTGCAGCTGGTCTCCGAGTCTAAGCAGGGTTGTGCCTGGTTAGTATTGGGATAGGAGATTGCCTGGGAATACCAGGTGTTGTAGGATACACTGCAGGTGTGATTTAGGGAATTGTAGTGGTTTACTGCTAATGTTTAGCAATACTACCAGATATTATATCTCCAGTCCTTCAACTCGTGTGTGAGCCAGGAACAATCAACTTACATAGAGATCAGCCATGTCCACTAAAGTTGAGGGCAGGCAAGTACATCTTGAAAAAAAAAAAAAAAGAGTGCACAATATGGGCATAAAGGGTTACAAAGTTCCCCAGCCCTCGACACCAGCACCACTTTCCAATAAAAGAAGAAGCAACCTGATTCTTCACAGGGACAGGCCCTCTTTAGCTCGAAGGAGGCACTAGGGAGTTAACTGCCAGAAGAGGCAAACTATGGAGAGCTCACTACAACAATCATTGTGAGCGATATTGGGCTTGTGGTGGCTGTGTGTCTGTCAAGATACGATACCAAATTGCAGGCGGAAGGCAACAGCACATAGAAGGGCAGAGATGGTGAAGATCAAGATCTAGAGTCTCTAATGGTGCATATTAAGCCAAATCGAACAGCTGTGTGATTTGAAGGTGACCTCTACTTCAGAAGCAGTTGGCAAAGGAGTCTGTATCAGACCAGCCAGATATGCCAGCCTCAGAAAATGGATGCTTTGACTATGTCCAAAGGATTGTGTGGATCGCTGTTTGCTAAGCCTCAGTTACGAAGCCAATCAAACAACTAAAGTTTGTTTAAAGGGTATCTGCCTCAAAGGTGAGATCAAGCGAGAATGCAGTGGCCATTAAGGCAGTTCAGCCAGGAGGGTGGCAAGACTGTATGCCAGCGCTCTAGTAGTCCGGGGTGATCAGGTAACCATTACGGTTCATCCCACAGATGACACATACCTCCACAAAATCAGACTGGTGACTGGCCAGGGGAGAGCCAGCGATCTCGAGAGGGAGGATTAATCCCTTATGGGAATCGCTGATGACAAGAGGATAGCCAAAAAGGCAAAGTAACAAAGGTGGCGTAGGCGATAGAGCACCTAGCTTGCAAGCGAGAGCTCTTGAGTTCAAGAAAGCACGGAGAGACAAGTTAAACCTGGGATAAATTATAGAGGATGATGGAAGGGTCCATAACCCTTTATCTAATACCTAAAGCCGAGTCCTCCTCTTTTCTGGGAGCAACAAACTTTCTTCACCGAAAGGCACCCCAGTAGGTGTCGGCCGCAGAATTAGATGTAAATTCAGGGGCACACAAGAGTAGCACTTCTGCCCAGCAGCACTGAGGTTTGGAGGGTGAATCTCAAGCATGCCACTGCAGGTAGAGAAGTGGGCTGTTTTCCCTATGTCATGGAACAGGACGCAGGGCCTTACTCAAGTTAACAGGGGGTCAGGATCCGGGGGTCCTGTGCATTGATGAAGTCATTGAAATGTTCATTCCCCTTCTCCAACTCATTGCATTCCCTAGAGAAATTAATACGGGAGACAAGTGTTACCACATCTGGTTCATCGGTAATCCATCTGTCCAAAGAACATGCCAAGGAGTGTGCTCTGCATTGCTCTTAGTCAAAAGCAGACTTGAGCATTAAGCAAAATAAGGATTAAGATCTAAGACTGTCATATGAAACAGGGGCAGCCAAGTACCCAAACCATCAGGTGAGAGAGCAGGTTGGCACCAGCAGATGGGGGTATAAACACGTTGGGAGACCAATATTCTGCAATTACCTTCAATTGGCTGTTTCACTACAAGTTCATTTGACAGTCTTTAACTTTGTCACATATTCAGGGCAATTTCAGGACATAAGTGTAGTAGTGGCCCATTTGCAAAGCAAAGGCGACCGGTATTCTTTTGTTCGGGCACAGCCGGCTGGCTCAACATTCTCTAGGCCTGGCAAAGGCTAGTTCAGACAATAATAAAACTTGGAGGAGTCAGTATCGGGAGAAGACCAACTAATCGCATTCCAGTAATGACATTTTCGGAAACAGTCGGGAGGACGGTAGATGTGCCCACAGGGAAAGCAAGTGTTAGTATATGGCTTGAACAAGACAGAGCTCATTCCAAACTGTGACATACCATGGTCTCAAAATGCCAGAGAAGAAGTAGATAGTAATCCTGGTGGTCTGAGGTCTCATTGGAAAATTGAGAGTGGTATTAACAGCTTCGGTAATATGGGAAGGCTTGCTTTCCGCACAGGGGAGACCTTGATGGTGGACAAGCCAGTAAATCTTTCAGCTTATCAGCTACCTGACATACCAAGCTACTGATTGGGTAATCATGCCAAGGGAGGAGAAGGCATCCAAGATCAGAGTTACAAGGGTTCTCAAGTGGAAGTATGCTGAAGTCACAGCAAATAGAGCCTCAGCTATGAGCTAAACAGTCAGCAGGATAGTAAGATCCTATCTTCACTGTCAAGAGGGAAGGCAAACTAGGCAACTTCCATCAGAGGCATCTCCCATTCAGGTTGCCAACCCCCTTGGGGTTTGGTCCTAGAATTCAGGTCAAACACTGTGACATACAAGGTCATTTGGATGTCAAAGATGATCTCTAAACTGACAAGCGGGCCAAGTTGTCTACAACACATAAGGCTGTCAGGATATCAACCTGACAGTAACCTCGAAGTCTTCAGGCTCCTTATCAGGATCCACATTCGTCCAATAGTGAAGGGGACAATTAATTGCCCAGTGGCCTGCAGGCCAGGATATCCCTAAGTACATTCCCGGGAGCAGGATCATCTTATTCACCTCCTGAGGTTAAAAGCCGCACACAGCGTGGCCATCAGTAGTAGCCAAGATTTAGTCAAGTTATATCTAGATGTGGGAGGCCAAGAAGTGAGGGTTCACATGGAGGCTTCACCTTTTAAAACCCTGTTAAAGCCAGGACACTTACTCCTAGATCATAAGAAACCTTCCAGAGTTCAAGGATTGAATCCTCTGTCCCCTACTGTAATACTGAACTGGATATTAGTAAACCTAGAAGAGTAATAAGTGGCAGAGGCACAGTCGGTCCGCACTCGAGCACGTCATGGTAGACCAAGTCTGACAGAAAAAAGTCTGTGCAGTTCTTTCCCTGGAGACTTCCAAATAGTGAAGAACATGTTGTCTCATTTGCCATCCTTCTGGATAGGACTTCCTCAATGTGGGCAGGAACACTAAGGCAGTGTTCGTACGGCTAATATGCCCAAAGGAAGGTTCTCTGATATCCAAGTGTCAAGCTGTAAGCTACCTTGTTATTACCATTTTAGAGACTCTAGCTCTAGTCTCTTCTTCAGCGCTATGTAAAAGGTGGCATCTGGGTTGGGACATCACCCTCCAGCATGTCCAAAGCAAAATGTCCGAATAGTCGCAAGCATTTAAAACTGGGATGCGATGTTAAAAAAAAAAAGGAAGATATATGGAGGGGTCTTCTCCTCAGAGAACAAAGGGGGTGCTCTTCAGGCCTAACAGCATCAGAAGAGGACACTCACTATCCATTTAGTCAATGACATGGTCACTGGGTAAGGTAACTCCGAGTTTAGATGGCTAATACAGATCTATTGATTTGAGTGCAGAGAGCGCTTTAACAGACTGATTGTGCATACATGAACAGAACTAAAGGGAGTATCCCCAGAATTAAGGATAACTGGTGACCTAGTCTACATTCAACAGGTTTGGGCCCATTGTTAAGTGGGCCCAGGGGCGTTAAAACAATACACGTTGGTTGTTCACTGGGATAGAGCTAATCCATGATTAAAACACTGCGGCAGTACCCACCCTTGTTGTCTGGTGCTTGATACATCCCATACATATATGCTGTCATGCTGTGTCAGGAAAATGGAAAATGTTATACTTGCCTGACGGTAATTTTCCTTTCCTGATGCAAGCATGACAGCATATAGGTCCCTCCCTAAAGGCTTCACAGTGAGGGAAGTCAACGAGAATGAGGCCAAAGGGGAGGAGACCTGCTTTTATAGTGTAACCAGTCCTGGAAAAGGGGCAGAGCCTACCCATACTCATATGCTGTCATGCTTGCATCAGGAAAGGAAAATTACGGTAAGTAGAACATTTTCCATTATCCAAAAATGCGCTAAGGTCAACTCCAAAAAAGGGTACAGGAGATATTTTGTTGCATTTTTGGAGCATAGGGCTGTCCTACATTTGGCACAAAAAATACGCACAAAATGCGCTCCCATGTTATTCAGATGTGCAGGCAGCCTATTAGAAGAATGAATCCCTCCCGAGCAGAGAGGATTTAAAGCTGCTGCACTTATTGTTTTGTGATTGCAAAAATGTTCAATGACATTGAATTAGCTATGGACACTTAACGCTTGTGCAATGAATGTAAATGTAATTATGAGTGTCTAATGTTTTTAGTGGGACTTGAAGGTTAATAGAGGGAGCTGCATTTGTTGTATCATTTTAATTTTTGTCTGATATTTTTCACAACTCCCTGACAAATTTACAGCAAATCTATTAATAAATATTCCTCATCTGAAAAAGTTCCATCAGCCCTGAAACTGACAGAGGCAATGATTCTCAAAACTTATTTCCTTGGCAGTTGCCATTCAAAAACCTGAACAGAAAAGCATTTTGTAATTGAAAATGAATTGTAGAATAATTGAAATTGACAAAGATGAGAGGATATCATTGGGATTGCTTTGTAGAATTATTATATTTAGAAACTAAGAATATTCACTTGGAATTGAAAGCCCCGGTAGTGTTTCTTAATTTTAAATTGTAGATGTTAAGCTAGTGCTCTGTGTTTATATGTTTATACCTATGCTCAGTAGGCAGCTTTCAATTCATATTATTCATATACTTTACGCAGTTTGGCTGCTGCTTCCAGCATTCTCTTGCCTGGAACTGACTGCCTTGTACACTTATGTGGAAAATGTGTTTCAAACCATTAAATGTACTCTATGGATTTCCCACTTGATATAGCTCATTATGAGGTTTTATTTGGTTTGCCAGTTTCACATTTAGATTCTATATATATCATTCAGACATTAACTCCGAAAGTGGCCCATTGTATTAAGTGACTGATTCTTGCACTATGATCATTTCATACATGAATGATTGCATACGTTGCATTTGATTCAATTCATTTACAAAGGAGCTGCATAGCTCATATTCTGTACATTCACTGTAAAATACAGAAGCTGTTGTGCTTTATAAATGGAAACTGGACAAGCAAAGTATATTTAAACTGTTCATCTGGTAAAAAAAAAAAAAAAAACTGGAAGCAAGTTTTTTTATGTATGTTTCTGAATTTGTAATTATAGTATACTATATATTTGTTTAACAAATATTAGATTTTAATAATGTATATGTATGGTCAGAGTAACAGCCTCAAAATGTTGATTTCCTCATCTTTAGTCTGCACAACAGAAAGTATATATTGTATAATATTTAGAGGAACTCCAGGCAAACAGCTTAAAGCTGAACTCAAGGTATGATCTTTATTGTATACTTATCTTGGTCCAGATTGAACCTATGTAAGATTGCTTACTTCATACCCGAGGTACCGCTAGGAATGCCAAAAATCATAGAAAAAAATGATAGACTAGACAGGGTTTCTTGCTGGGCATTGTCACCGGTTTATCATTTTAAAAATTGAACAAAAGAGAAAACTCACTGTAATAATTGAAAAAATACAAGGAATTCTGTGAATTTCAGCAGTACTGAGCAGGCAAAGCGCCTGTGGTCAGTGTGCAGAGACTAATCTGCTCGACAACGGTGCTTGAAAAATTGTGGCAATCACTGTAGTAGTGCCAACTTCTTTTGGTCCAAGCTAGACCAATAAAAATATGCAATGTAGATCATACCTGGAGTTCATCATTAATACGCAGTTGAAATAGGATTTGTAATTCTTCATAGGTCATCTTATGATTTACACACCTATGTCAAACTGCACAGCCAGGCAGGTAACATATGTATTGCCCTAATCCAGAAATTCATCTAATCATGGCTTAGGATTAGTATTTTCAGTAAACACTTAACCCTAGAAAGTAGTACAGCTAAACCAGGAAACAGAAGATGATGATACTGATTAGCAGATTAATGACACAAGTCATTAATCGGTTATATTTATTTCAACTGCATACAGTATTTACCGGCTTCCAATTGTATTGAAACATATGTATTATATTTTCCTACACCACAAAAACTGCTGGCAACAGTAACCCAATCACATGAGCTATAAATTTAATTTTCAGGGGAGTTCATATTGTACTAGGAATTTATTTTTGTGTGATGTTTAGAAACATGACAGCATAGAGGCATTCACAGGACTTGACAGGAGATGCAAGCAACTATAAAACAATTTAATGTATGTCCAACGTTTTGGAGAACACAGCCCCTTTTGTCACGGAAAGAAAGAAGTGCGGCACCCCAGTTAAATGTCAAATACATAACAACATGTTCCATTGTATCTTGTGCCTTTTTTTAAGCCCTGCGAATGCCTCCTATGCTTAAGCTTTCATTTGTATTATCTTAGCTATATATATTTATATATATAGCGTATGTATAACTATTGTAAGGGGGCATGCTCAACTGGTATTTTCAGTAATGAACCAGGCATAAGACAAGAACACCAAGAGACAGATGTGTCCTGTAGTTTTATTAAGGAAGAGTTTTGTACAATCCATAGCATAAAACAAACAGAACTTCTGCTTACCTGGACTACTACCTAAACCCAGGTCTATTCCTGACTAACAGGTTGTCCTGTAATTGGTTCCCCAAAACAAACAGCCAGCACTATACACATACTACATGGTTAGTGTTCTTTCAGTAGTCAGCCTTTTCACACAGCAGCAAGCTTCCGCAGCAGAGAGAGCGAGAGAACCCTGAGCATTAGTCAGCATACATATATAAAGATCTGTGGACAGCTGAGACTAAGTAGAGGTGAGATTAAGGTTTGGTCTGAACACAAGTTTGGACTGAGCCTTGGCTTTTCAGGTGTTTGGACGAACATTTATCCATTCAGTGGGAACCAAACATCATTTATCATAAAAGTATTACTAGCACTATTATACATGACATATTCTCACTGTCAACAGTTGTTAAAGTGATTGTAAACCTTCCAGGATGTTTCCTTTAAAATAATAAGCATGTGGGGCAGAGCCAGCTGCGGACCGGAATGGACGCATGAGAGGGGAGCTCAGGTGAAAGCAGGAATACACCGGCACATACAGACCTGGTAAACGGCATTCCGGGCACACCATCGCGAGCACACCAACCCAGGACAGCTCGGGGCACAATCGGAGCTGAATGGGGAAAAGAAAAGAGCACAGGAGACCACAGAAGCTGACGGCCTTCTTCACACCGAGCCTCGGCAAGATGGCGCCGGTGCGTCCACACCTACCAAGTCCAGCACGCCACGTGACAGGCCTAACAGCAGCAATCCTGCCAAAAGAAACCTACCTGACAAAAGCCCTTCATCCATGTCACACACTCTGACATCGAGGAGCCCAGAGAAAACACGCTTCAGGATGGATGCATCAGATTCAAGCCATGAGATGAGCAGGGGTCTACACTCTGGGGATGATACCAGGGAGCTCCCAGACTCAATTTACCTCTTCCCCACTAACAATCAGCCAGTCCTAGATACCATCCTTAAGGACATGCTAGTCTCTCTGCACAGCTGGCTCCAAACAGACATGCTTTCATTTATACACAGATTCGGCAATGAACTTCAGGCGGTATCCTCTAGAGTAGAGCATATAAAAGCAAAGATGGGGGAATTCGCCACCACTATCAACAATTTTTAGTGGATGTACATGATACTAAAGAGGATGAAATGGAGGCAGTTAAAGCTAAAATCGCAGACATGGAGGACTGTTCTAAAAGAAACTATTTTAAAATCAGAGGAATTCCCGAATCGGTTCACCAATCAGATCTGTGCAAGAATGTAGCCCAGCTTTTTAAGTCCATGCTGCCTGAGCTCACTGAGCTAGAGATAACGGTGGATAGGATACATTGCTTACCAAAACCTGCATACCTGCCTGACAACATACCCAGCTTTACTTCTTTCATGTAAAGGAACGTCTCATGACAGCCTGACACAACAAGAAGCTTGTCAGGGATCCAGATGAGTGTTGCGATTGCGCTCGCATGTGCGCACATGCGCGGATTTGAACGAAGGTTCCTGCGATTGTTCGGAGGAGCACACATGTGCAGGAATGTGCGCTGCACGCGAATGATCGCACGCTAGTTTGCTTTGGCGCCCAGTAGCCTTTAACGGGACAGTGAGTGCACCTGGACTTTGCTGTCTGATCTGCAGCTAGTCCGTACCTGTACCTGCTAACCCGTTATCTGCTACCCGATCTGCTACTTGTTTTGGCCATTCTGCCTTCTCCTATCCAGACCCAGCTTGTTTGACCTTGCTTACTTTACCAGCCTGATACCTGTTGCTGAACCCAGCTTGCCTCCGACCATTCCTTGCCTGCCGATTCTGCTGCTCTGCTCATCTGTGTTTGTTTGTCCCAGCTTGTTTCACATTTCTTCTGCCTGCCCTGCATCCAGCTCCAGTGATTACTGACCTGCAGCTGCTGTTCCAGTTCCCAGCTGTCTGCTGACCAGTGCTTCAGGCTCCACTTCCAGCATCCAGTGTCCAGTCTGCTGCTGCTTGCCAGAGGCACTTCTACCTCCCTTTACTCACAAGATCACTGTCCCCATTCTAGTGGTCTCTGAATCAGGGCTGTATGAGAGGTCTCCTTCTACAAGAAGACAGGCTCTACTATCAGGTACGTGGTTCTCATTACAGTATCAGACAGCAATGTCTGAGCCTGCGGGAGGAACCACTTCCATGGAGGAGATCTGCCATCACCTTGCTGCACTTACCGAAGCCATCAGGTCCTTGCAAGAAGGCTATACCAGACTAGAGGCACAAGTCCAGACCTCTTCACCAGCACCCAGCATGGCATCCACCTCTGCAACTCCAGCCGCCACCACTCAAGCCAGCACCAGTCCTTCTGTGGTCATGTTGCCTCCTAAACCCAGAGTCCCCACTCCTGAAAGATTCTCAGGGGACTGGACCAAGTTTTGTGCCTTTTTCAATGCCTGTCAGCTGTTCTTTGCCCTGCAACCCCGGACTTTCTGCGTTGAGGTTACCAAGGTGGAGTATGTCATTGCCCTGCTAGAGGGGGAACCACAGATCTGGGCCCACAGGCTATTGGAGGAAAACAATGCACAAGTGCAGACCCTGTCAGCCTTCTGTGATGCCATGGCTCAACTATATGATGATCCATAGTACACCACCACCACAGAAGCTGCCCTGCATGTGCTCCAGCAAGGCTGCAGAGCGGCCGAGGACTATGTTACAGACACGCGGTGCGCAGACACACGGTGGAATGACGCAGCTCTGCGACACCAGTTTTGCATAGGTCTCTCTGAAGGACTGAAAGATGAACTTGCTAGAGTGGGAACCCCCAACACCCTGGAGGGACTGATTACTCTGGCCATTCAAATTGATCAGCGACTCCGTGAGCAATGAGCTGAGAGATCTGCACAACCTCACAGGCCTACCTGGATGCTGCCCAGAGTCCCAATCCATGCCTCCTCCAGTCCAGCACCAACTATGTCGGTTCCCAGCACCCCGGAACCTGAGCCTATGCAATTGGGATTGATGCGACCTGGGTTGACACCTGAAGAGCGTCTCCAACACCGGCAGAACAACTTGTGCATGTACTGCGTCAAGATGGGTCATTATGTTCGCAGCTGCCCCGCCAAGACCCGTAAGTCCGCACCTCTTGCCCCTACCAGCCTGTCTACCTTGTCTGCCCATGTCACTCACATCGCTCTACCCCTCTCATTTCAGCTGCTAGGAAGAACCCTTCTAGTCAGCACCATTATTGATTCCGGAGCATGCAGCTGTTTTATTTATCTATAGTTTGCCCATTAACACAGCATCCCCCTGCAACCCAAGACGCATGGCCTTTCAGTCTACCTCACTGATGGGTCCTGTATCAAGTCTGGACTGGTTACCCAGGAAACCCCTTTGTTGCCTGTCAGATCCGCCCATTATGTGAAACTGTTAAGCCTGGATGCCATCTCCTCCCTGCTCTTTCCAGTCAGTCATTCTGGGTCTTCCATGGCTCCAAGCCCATGATCCACAGATTAATTGGGACAACCGGGAAGTCAAATTTTCTTCACCCTACTGTCAGAGACATTGCACCTCCAGCACTCCTCATACCCTTCGGCAGGGCTGGACTGGGACAAAAATTTGGCCCTGGATTTCATCCAGACCGGCCCACTTTAATTGATTAAAATGCTGCCCCCCCCCCCCGAAAAAAAAATAACACCCACCAAAAGGCCCCCTAATCCACTATTGTATATCATGAGATGGTGAGAGAGAGAGAGGTGGAGGTGAGAAAGAGGGGGTGAGTATAGGACCCCTTTCACACTGAGGGGATCCGCTCAATGGGGTCCGCCAACTCAGCGAGAGATCTCTCCGATGATCTCCACTGAGTCGGCGGAACAATAAAAAAAAAGCCCCCCCCCCCCGTCGTAAAATTAGTTAATTTCACCCGGCCAGACCTACTTTAGGTCCCGGTTTAAAAACAGGGTCAGGTCGGGACGGCTTCCCATACTCCTCACGACCTCCACGTTACAGAGACTGTCATCCCACTTCTTTTAAACTGAAGGGCCAACAGGGTTAATTAGACACCTAGTACCCGAACCTCGGTACCTTCTGGGTCTTACTGACTGACCTTTCTCGTCCCTCCTCTACCGTAGGTCCGAATTGTCAAAGTGTATTACCCGCCTAGACTGTCCGTTGTTTCCCCAAAGGACCCATTGGTCAGGTCTGAACTATGTCCTGGGTAGTCACTCCATCTG
>BLSH010124807.1:116097-130051 GCA_018402905.1 Glandirana rugosa
GATACACCAGACAGAGTCGGGGGGAGGGACAGAGAGTCGCTGAGAGACAGGGAGGGGGGCTGAGACAGACCACATAGCACTGACCCTATCTGCAGTCCCTCTCTGCTCCCCCCCTCCCCCCAGGCTCTGTGTGCGGGCAGCTAAGTAAGATGCCAGGATGCCATTACCGAGTACCTGACATCCAGCAGCGGCAGCAGCGCGCCGAGTCTCCCCCTGGTCCCCTCTGCACTGCAGGGGCTCCTTGGCGGCCCCCGCCTCCCGCCAGTCCTCTTCCTCCAGCCGGGTCGCACTCTTCTTGTTTGAAGCAGAGAGGAAGTGGGGGAATGGAGGCTCTGGAAGCGCCGGGGTGGCCGCGCACGCTCCTCTTCTGTGCACAGGGAGGGGGTGGAGCTCATCTCTCTACCTCACACACATTCATCTGACTGCCCTCCTCGCTGACCAGTGGCCACTTTCTCCCAAATCCCGCCGCTGTTTGCTGCCACGCTCCCGCTGCCGTCGGCCAAACTCTGCATATGAACCGGCCCACTGAGCCATCGGCCCACCGGGAAACTCCCGGTAGTCCCGATGGCCAGTACAGGCCTGCCCTTCGGGTACTACTATGCCGCAACATGGACCTAGAGATCTGGCAGTCAGTACCTGAACCTTACCACCTATTCCTGGACGTGTTCAGCAAGCAAGGGGCCTACAACCTGGTGCACATCAGAGAAGGGGATGAACGAAAACCTGCATTTCGCACCAGGTTTGGACATTTTGAATATCTGGTAATGCCTTTCCAGCTTTGCGATATTTTTGTGATCGTGTATCTGGATGATATTCTGATTTTCTCTGGATCCCAGAACAGCATCGAGTACATGTCAATCAAGTGCTGGGGAGACTCCGCCAATACAAACGGTTTGCTAAACCAAAGAAATGTGAATTCGAGAGGAGCTTCCAATTTCTGGGCTTGATTATTTCTCCAATGGGAGTCGAGATGGACCCACAGAAGGTGTCTGCTGTGATTGTTTGGCTGGTACCCACAGACAAAAAGGGGGTACAGCACTTTGTGGGTTTTGCAAACTTCTATAGGAAGTTCATCAAGGGATTTTCAACCATCATCTCCCCTATTACAGAGCTGACCAAGCAAAATTCCCATTTCTGCTGGAACTCTGTGGCCCAAGAGGCTTTTGAAACTCTTAAGAGACGTTTCACTTATGCCCCAATTCTGAGCCACCAGGATCCTGCACTGCCCTACGTCCTCGAAGTTGATGCTTCCGAAATTGCAGTGGGGGCAGTTATATCCCAGCATCAAGGAATCAAGGACACCTTACACCCTGTGGCATTCTTCTTGCTGAAACTCTATCCAGCCGAAACAAATTATGATATTGGAGATCAGGAACTTTTGGCCATCAAAGCTGCCTTGGAAGAATAGAGGTGTCTTCTGGAAGGTGCGACCAACCCCGATTTTTTATTTACACTGACCATAAGAATCTTGAATATTTACATTCAGCCAGGCGCTTGAGACTGCGATAGGCCAGATGGGCCTTGTTCTTTTCCCATTTCAACTTCCATATTACATACCATCCCGGGTCAAAGAATACCAAGCCTGATGCCTTGTCCCGGATGTATGATGGCCCCAAATATTCCTCTGTTCCTGATACCATCCTGTCAGTGGGTAGTTTCCTTCTTCTACAAGTGGATCTCCTGTCACAGATTAAACAGGCCTCTATGACCCATTCCAGTCCTGCAGGGGTGGCCCTCACTTGCCGGGATAATCTGCTATGGAGGGGAGATTGAATTTTTGTGCCAGAAAATGTCCGGGTGCAAGTCTTAACCTGCATGATCACCCCCTGACAGGTCACTTCGGCTTTCACAAAACTAAAGAACTGGTGCAACTTACCTTCTGGTGGCCTAAGTTGGTGGACTTTTGCAGGAGATACATAAATTCCTGTCCTGTCTGTACACAAAACAAGACAGCAAGGAGCAGAGCTTGGGGGCTACTCAAACCCTTGCTCATCCCAGACAGACCCTGGCATCTGATTTCCATGGACTTTGTTGTTGAATTACCACCGTCCGAAAGATGCACAGCAATATTTGTGATTGTTGATCATCTGTCTACAATGGCCCACTTGCTACATTTGAAGAACACTCCGTCTGCTGTAGAGACTGCCCGAATCTTCATTAAGGAGATTGTTAGACTACATGGAGTACCTGCAAAACGTTGTGTAGGACCATGCAGTACAATTCACTTCCCGCTTCTGGAAAGCCTTATGTGAGCTACTACAGTTGGCATTTTCCTCGGCCTATCGTCCGCAAACCAATGGGCAGATGGAACGCACCAATCAGACTCTGGAGCAGTACCTCCACTGTTTTACATCCTTCTCCCAGGATGACTGGGTACCTTTGCTACCACTTGCAGAGTTTGCTTATAACAATGCCAGTCATTCGGCCACAGGTCAATCTCCTTTTTATGCAAACTATGGCTTCAATCTATCTTTCCTGCCTGACATCATTCCTGAATCCGTAGTCCCAGCGGTACAGAGCACAGCGGACTTCTTAAGCCGGAACATCAAGGTTCTTCAGGAAGCAATTGCCAAAGCACATGCGGACAACAAGAGGACTTTTGACAGGAAGAGAAGGAGGGAGCTTAAGTTGCAGCCTGGTGATCGGGTATGGCTCTCTACAGTGAATCTCCAGTTGACTTGTCCCTCCAAGAAGCTGGCACCCAAGTTCATTGGCCCCTTCTCGATGAAAAGCAATTCACGAGGTATCGTATGAACTTTCCTTACCTGACTCTTTGAAAATTCACCCTGTATTCCATGTTGCCTTGTTGAAGCCTGCTGTGACTGATCCCTTCCCTGATACAGGGTCCAGACCATCAGAACCTGTCCTCATTGATGGAAATAAAGAAAATGAGGTTGAGACTATTCTGGGTTGCAGGAAAAGACAAGGTCAGACCCAATTCTTAATTAAATGGAAGGGTTATGGGCCAGAGGACAATTCCTGGGAACCTGAATCAAATATCCATGCAAAAAGACTAGTCAAGGCCTTTTTCCAGATCCACCCAGAGAGGAGCACAAATGGGCATCTGGAGGCTGACCCTTGGGGGGGCAATGTCAGGGATTCAGGCGAGCATTGAGTGCACACGCGGATTCAAACGAAGGTTTCTGCGACAGTTCAGAGGCGCACACACGTGCGCCAAGCGTGAACGAACGCACGCTAGTTCACTTTGGCGCCCAGTGGCCTTTAAAGGGACAGTATAAAACATAGGGACATATAAAAACAAAGATGGGGGAATTCTCCACCACTATCAATGATTTAATGGATGCACATGATACTAAAGAGGATGAAATGGAGGCAGTTAAAGCTAAAATCGCAGACATGGAGGACCGCTCTAAAAAAAATAATTTTAAAAGCAGAGGAATTCCCGAATCGGTTCACCAATCAGATCTGCGCAAGTATGTAGCCCAGCATTTTAAGTCCATGCTGCCTGAGCTCACTGAGCTAAAGATAACGGTGGATAGGATACATCGCTTACCAAAACCTGCATACCTGCCTGACAACATACCCAGAGATACTTTAATGCGGCTTTACTTCTTTCATGTAAAGGAACGTCTCATGACAGCCTCACGCAACAAGAAGCTTGTCGGGGATCCAGACGAGCATTGCGATCGTGCACACGCGGATTCGAACAAAGGTTCCTGCGATACTAGTTCACTTTGGCACCAAGAGGCCTTTAAAAAGGGACAGTGACTACACCTGGGCTTTGCTGTCTGATCTGCAACTAGTCTGTACCTGTACCTACTAACCCGTTATCTGTTACCTGATTGACCCGGCTTGTTTTGACCATTCTGCCTTCTCCTATCCAGACCCGGCTTGTTTGACCCTGCTTACTTTACCAGCCTGATGCCTGTTACCGAGCCCAACTTGCCTCTGACCATTCCCTGCCTGCTGATTCTGCTGCTCTGCTCATCTGTGTTTGACCCGGCTTGTTTCACGTTTCTTCTGCCTGCCCTGCATCCAGCTCCAGTGATCGCTGACCTGCAGCTGCCGTTCCATTCCCCAACTCTTTGCTGACTAGTGCTTCAGGCTCCGCTTCCAGCATCCATTGTCCAGTCTGCTGCTACTTGCCAGAGGCACTTCTACCTCGCTGTACTCACAAGACCACTGTCCCCATTCCAGTGGACTCTGAGTCAGGGCTCTATGAGAGGTCTCCTTCTACAAGAAGACAGGCTCTACTATCAGGTACGTGGTTCTCATTACAAAGCTCATGCCTGATATGTACAAACATTTGCAATTTTTTGCAGATTTATCCAAATACACGCTTCAAAAATGCAGAAACCTTAACACCATCTCCAAGGCTTTAAGGAACCACAAACTGTCTTACAAGTGGGGGTTCCCAACCAAATTAATCATCACTAAGGGTGCGAAGGACTATACAGTAGACTCCCTTGAAAAAGGTTTAGCCCTGCTCAAAAAATGGGCTATTGTCCCGGAGGGGTCCCCCCAACCAACTAAACAATGCTCCCCTAAGCTTACCGAAGAGGAATGGAATGTGGTTACTTCAAAAATGCACATAAGCACAACTGAAAAGCCTGTTAGCCAGGTCTACTTTGACCCTCCCTATTTGGGAGACTTCCTGCTATGCTGAACTGATCTTTGTTTTTCCCCTAATAATCTGAGTAGCAATGTGCTACACCCAAGTCAAATCGACCTCTCTTTGCTTACTTGTTTTCTTGTTATTTGTTATTTCACAGACCTTTGTATTCACAGACGGAGCTCTATCCACAACCACCAACAAAACTAATGGACCACTTTCTTCCCCAGTGACACGAATCTGGACCAGGGTAAGTGCACTCCTCAACACCACACTGCAGCGGCCGACAAAATATGTAAGTGTAAACTGCACATGCTACATAAAAAATCTTCCTTACAACTGGTGCAATGACAATATTATTTCTGACTATTAAAGCCAAGGGGCTTAACCACCCCACCAAACGCAGATCAATGTGGAAGGAAGCTGCAACAAATAAATGCGACATCCTCTGTGCTCAGGAAATGCATTTTCAAAATAATGCACAGCCCAAGTGTACGCTCCCCAGATTGCCATATGTATTCTATGCCAATGCACAGACTAAAAAGAAGGATGAACTAATGGCTATAAAAGGACACTGTTGCATTCAAATTTCACAAAGAAATTTCAGACCCAAAAGAATACTACCACATTTTAATATGCAACCTCAATTCCATTACTTACACAATAGTAAAATGTGTATGCGCCCAACGTGTGCCAATCCCGCTTCCTCAGCAGATCAACAGAGTCAAACAGATCCAACAAGGATATCTACTAATGTGTGGGGATTTTAACGTACCCCCTGATTCCAACATAGACTCGATCACGCTGTCCTATAGACCCCAACAAGCACTTCAACCTCTACTGCATAAACACAATCTCTTCAATGCATGGAGGTGTACTCACGCTACAGAAAAAAGATTTTACTTTTTTCTCAACAAGCCATAAAATCTACACGAGATTAGATTTATTCCTAATAGAAAAATGGCTTCTAACCAAAACAAAATCGTCAAACATCAACAACATCACGTGGTCAGACCACGCCTCAGTGACACTGGAGATCGTGGACTCAGCTAATCTCAACCCCATATTTGTGTGGAGATCAAACCCCAGGCTCTTTCAATCTGACCCATACAAAGCAACACTAACTAAGGAACTGTGTTAGAAGAAGACTGTGCTGGGGACGTGTGTGCACTTTGTTGTGCTTTCCTTGCGCTCCCGGAGGAGGCGGCTCTATTTAAACAGTGTGCACTCTGTAGCAGGTGCTTTCTGATCTACAGCGTATAGTGCATGTTTCCTGAGCAACCTGTATCTGATTCTCTGTTCCTGTGACCCGGCTTGCATGACTTTGCTGATTTCTGCCTGAACCGTCCCCTGGACTGCCTACGACCACTCTTCCGCCTAGCCCTCCTGTACTTTGCCTGCCCACCTGTTGACGACCCTGCCTGTACCCGACCATCCATCTGCCTGCTCCTTTTGTACCGCACTGCCAGCCTGTTCTACAACCCGGCCTGTAGACCACTCTACAAGTGCAGGAGTGCCTCAACGGACTTCTACAAACACCAGTGACCCAGTCCAACCCTCGTGCCATCCTGCACTCCCGAGCCACCTGTCTACTCTACCAGGGGTTGCCAAGTCAGGGTCGTAAGGGAGGTTACCTACTGCATAAGTCAGACTCATCCCCCAGGTACGTGACAGTTTCAGACAGCCATGCCTGAGTCTGCGCAGGGGGCCTCCCTTACTAAGGAACTGTGTGAGCAGGGGACCAGCCTTGCCCAAGCGGTGAGGGACCTGCACTCTGGCTACCTCCAGCAGGAGGACCAAGTCCGGGAGCTCCCCCAGCATACCTTCATCACAGCACCCATGGAGCCAGAAGTACCCTTGCCCGAACGGTTCGCAGGGGCCCGTAAGAAGTTTCAGGCATTTCGCTGTTCCTGTGAATTTTTTTTCTCTCTGCAACCCAGTGTCTTCTCTCAGGAAAATACCAAAGTGGGGTTGGTCATCTCACTCCTCCTGGGTGAGCCACAGGCCTGGGCTCATCGCCTCCTGGAGCGCTCAGCGCCCGAGACCACAAGCCTTGCCTGATTCTTCGAGGCTATGGCCAGACTCTATGAGGACCCGCATCGAGCTGCCTCTGCAGCAGCTTCGCTCCATGCCCTCCAGCAAGGCCACAGTCCCGCTGAGGACTATGTGGCAGAGTTCCGGTGCTGGAGCGCCGACACCACATGGAATTAATTTGATTCCAGTTCCGGCTGGGGCTGTCCGAGTTCCTGAAGGATGAATTGGCTCGTGTGGGCGTGCTCCAACCCTGCACGCCTTGATCGATTTTGGCCATTCAAATCGACCGCCGCCTGTCGGAACGTTGTGCCGAACGGTCTGGCACCACCACGTACTCCTCCTACTCCGAACTTGCTCCTGTACCCAGGCCGGCAAAGCCACAACGCCCAACTCTCTCCTCCGAAGAAAGGCAGAAACGATTGTACAATGGGTTATGTCTGTATTGGGGAGGATCTGAACATTCAGTGCAGACCTGCCCCGTTAAGTCTGGTAAGGCCCCGCCACGCAGCCACGGAGAGATACTCGCCATGCCTGATCCCAAGACACATGCAGTCCTAGACGTAGTCCTGCAACTGTCCGGGGGGAGGTTTCTGTCTCCGCTATTATAGACTCAGGAGCCTGTGGCTGCTTCATGGACCTTGACTTCGCAGCCTTACATCAGATATCCCTCATGCCCAAGAAGCATCCGATGACCCTTCGACTGGCCGACGGGTCACCCATCAAATCCAAGTTGATAACTCATGAGACCGTCCGTCTGCTGATTTCAGCTTGCAACGGTCATTCTGAACTTCTGCTCTTTGCCGCCATTGCATCTCCACTATCCCCAGTCATCCTTGGACTCTCCTGACTTCGGGCACACTGCCCTCACATCAACTGGGTCACTGGCAGTGTTCAAATTTCCTCAACTTATTGCCAGCATCACTGCTTCCCACCTTCGGCTGGATCCCTCCTAGCAGCCTTTTGCCCGGACTCTGATCAGGACGCGGAAGTCCGCCTTGCTGTCCCTGCCGTGTACCATGACTTTCTTGATGTGTTCAGCAAAAAAGGGGCAGATGCCCTGCCGCCACACCGTCCCTACGATTGCCCTATAGAGTTGCTCCCTGGCATGGAGGTCCCATTCGGCAGAATCTACCCCCTCTCGGAAAAAGAGTTGGCATCTCTTAAGTCTTACCTGGATGAGAATCTGGAGAAAGGATTCATCTGGCCCTCCACGTCCCCTGCTGGTGCCGGGATCTTTTTTGTTGACAAAAAGGACAAGTCCTTGAGGCCCTGTATTGATTACAGGGATCTCAACAAGAACACCGTAAAAAAAACGGTACCCTCTTCCATTAGTTCCGGAGTTGTTTCAACGGCTTGGCTCCGCCACCGTGTTCTCCAAACTGGATCTACATGGAGCATATAATCTCATTAGGATCAGGGAAGGAGATGAATGGAAAAAGGCATTCCGAACCCGGTTCGGCCACTATGAGTATTTGGTCATGCCGTTCGGACTCTGTAATGCACCAGCCACCTTTCAGCACCTTGTTAACGAGATCTTCCGGGACTTCCTTGACCTGTTTGTGGTGGTGTATTTAGAGGATATTCTCCTCTTCTCCCCTTCCCTGGAGGAGCACCAAACCCATGTCAAAAGCATGCTAAGCCGCCTTCACCAGCATGGCCTCTACGCTAAGGTGGAGAAGTGCACGTTCGAGTGCTCCAACATCTCGTTCCAGGGGTTTATCCTTTCAGTTTCGGGCATCACAATGGACCCCCAGAAGGTCACTGCAATAGTAAATTGGCCGGCACCCACTGACAAGAAAGTGGTACAACGCTTTGCCGGTTTTGCTAATTTTTACAGGAAGTCCGTCAAGGGGTTCTCAGCTGTGATCTCCCCATCACCCAACTGACAAAGCAAACTTCCAGCTTTCACTGGACTCCAGAAGCCCAAGTGGCCTTTCAGCAGCTGAAGGGGCTCTTCACTTCCGCCCCAATTCTCACGCACCCGAACCCTATGCAGCCCTACATGCTGGAGGTGGATGCTTCCAAAACGGCATTTGGTGCGGTTCTCTCACAAAGATTGGGATTTTGTTAGGTGGGTGCTCAAAACATAGTACAAATATATAAAAAAATAATATGCATGGTTTATTGGTATGCAGTAAAAAGCACATATAAAATGTACATATAGGATATAAGTTACAAACATTAAAGGCAATACATGATACGGATACCACTCGGTAGGCAAGGTAGAAAGCCAACTGGTGATTATAACATATTTCCCAACATGTTTGGATACCACGCTTTGTGTTCTATCTTCCTCAGGGGAATATTGTATTGCCAACAATATTATTTCTATAAAATAAATTGTGCATTAATGATCAAATCGGTCATTACAACAGAGTAACAAAGTAAACAGTTGTATATTTCTTGTTCGACAGTGGATAAGTTACAGAGAGAAATATATGAATGTGTGTCTGAGGAATAGTTTCAAACATAAAAATCATAGAGCTTACCCGAGATGAATAAAAATATAAAAATTCCTAAACTTGAGCTGAATTCTCCAAGTCCTCCCAACTAGGAGGACCAAAGCCTGGCTCCAATGTAGTGTAGGAGCCCAGGTCTGCCAGCAGACCTGACTGTTCACAAGGACTGGATGTAAAGGTATGGAAAAAAGAACTCCTAGAGGGAATCAGAGGAAAAGCAATATAGTAATGTGACCACAAGGTAACTAAGTGGAGTATATATATATATATATATATATATAGTATGTAGTGATATGACCTGCATGGGCTATATACATAAGTAAAAGCCATGCAGATCAGAAGGGTAGTAATGATCCATTTGGGGAATCACTATAGTGCACCCTGGTACATTAGTATAGAAATAGCATACTAAGAAAAATATCGTACTGAGAAAAATCCTGCAGTAAAGGTTTAGAACAGGGCAAAAATTAAACCCCTACATAACTGGCTAAAATATAACTGTAGTAATCTGGACTAGTCAATGTGCTCATGTCACGGTACCTGGGTAGGGAGGCACCCAGGCCGCGACAGATTGCACACTAATGAAGGGTTTAGGAGTAAAAGCAAAGGGGTATAAAACCAGCGCCAGATATGTACTCACCTTTACTCACAATGGAGGTGTATAAGGATGAACTTGCCAAACCTAGGGAGCCGTCCAAGTACCAAATCTGGAACTGGCTACTCACCTGGGGGGCTTATAAGTACCCCCACACTGGGGGTGGTGGTATCATGGGATTCCCAAAAGGCCCGGTCCGCATATGCACTGCGTCCAGATCGGGGTCATCCTGTATGGGAACAGGGAATGTAATCCGTTCGATCCCCTATTCCTGTCCCCCGGGCAGAAGGTGTCGGACGGAGCCACGCATGCGCGACCACGTCGCGTCCATTGCGCAGCTCCATCCAACGTCATCCCCCCCGCCGGTGCGCACCTAGAGCCTGATTGCGCCGATGGAGGGGCAGGGGA
The DNA here is from genome assembly GCA_018402905.1 of Glandirana rugosa. Lineage (NCBI taxonomy): Eukaryota > Metazoa > Chordata > Amphibia > Anura > Ranidae > Glandirana > Glandirana rugosa. The sequence continues at coordinate 126,167 of BLSH010124807.1, forward strand.
ACAGCCAAGGTGAAGGGTGTCCCTGGGTGGCTAGCCCTGCCCCACTAGCTGCGTGCCAGCTGAGGGGCCCATGCACGTCGGGGAACAAATCAGTCAGCAATGACCCCTAGTGTCAAAAAACCAAATTGCCAACCCTGGGTGAATGATACACACACAGAGTGAGCAAGGACACCAAGGGGAACTGCAGATAAGGGAAATCAGCCAAAATTAGTACAGAAAAGGTAATGAAGAAGTATAAGTATTGAACATCCAATGGTAAAGCTAGAATAAACACAAGGGTAGCTATACCTGATAATATGTCAGAACTCCCCCAGACACACATGTACATAGGACCTGGTCTTCAACAAGGCTAGAATGGGAGAGGGGAAGGGGGAGGGGAAGAGTTGAAATGCCAGTTTTCTAAGGAGTCACCTTCAGTCGGACAACCCCTCACTTTCAGTGAACGGCAAGCATTAAAAAATTTGCAATCTCTATTCGAAGAGAGCCAACCTGTTGATCCGATAGATCAAATTGATATTGAGGAATTATTGTGTCGAGCTGGGCAGGATAATCTAAACTCTTTCCAAACCCTAGTTCAAATCAAGGAGTAGCCCAGTTTCTTAAAATGACTACTCATGATGATATTAGACAACTTCACATTAACCCCCCGATCTGATAACCTACCACCTAACTTGAGATCTGCATTGTCTGACCTCACTCAGGATAACACAACCATTATAAAGCCATCAGACAAAGGGGGTAATATTGTCCTTATGGACAATACGAAATATGCCTCGATGTGTAACAAGATACTCAATAATCGTGAGTGGTATTGCCCCATTGAGCCCTCAGTATTGGAGCGTTTCAATCTTGAATAATATGCGATGGTAGACAGTGCATATCACAACCATGTGATATCTAAGTCTACTTGGGAATTTATCAGGACCCCCTTTCCAAGAGTAGCAACATTTTATTCGCTACCGAAGATTCACAAGCACCCGACTATGCCACCTGGAAGTCCTATAGTTTCCGGCAAGGGGGCCATCACGGTGGGCCTGAGTAGGCTCGTTGATGAGCATCTCAGGCCCTTAGTGATGGGCTTGCCTTCTTTTGTCCAAGGCACAGTCCATTTGTTGCGAGTTCTGGAGGGAATCCAGGTCCCCGGTGACACTATTTCGGTCGCCGTGGACGCAGAGGCCCTCTATAGCTCCATCCCCCACCACCTTGGACTTGCCTGAATCAAACAAATTCTTTCACAAATGAATGAAATGTAGCGGCCACTACCTCCAGGTGCAGGGCGTTGCGATGGGGACATCTTGTGCCCCATCGTACACCAATCTGTACCTGGGGGGAGTGGGAATGGTCTTTTTTTCGGATGAGGAGCTCACCGAATGGACCGACCACATACTTATGTGGTACCGTTATATTGATGATGTGCTACTCCTTTGGAGTGGTACGGTTGATGTTCTGCAACAGTTTCTAGAATCACTGAATCACAATTCCTTTAATCTATCTTTTACCATGAATTTTGACAGTTCCGAAATTACATTTTTGTGTCAGAATCTACAAAGATAGGGATGGAGCACTTTCCTGCCAATTATTTCGCAAGCCCACTGCTGGCAACAATATTCTTCACGCATCCAGCCCACACCCCAAACCCCTTATACAATCCATCCCATTTAGCCAGTATCTAAGAATCAGAAGAAATTGTACCAAGGATGAAATATATTATAAGGAAGCAAAAGCCCTTAAAACACGATTATTACAGCGAGGATATTCCCATCGCTGCCTCAAGAGGGCATTCAATAGAGTGGAATGCAGGTCCAGACAGGACATTTTGTTCAAGCCCAAAGACAAAAATAAAGAAGAGCCTATACCTAGGACTATTACTAGAGTTGATCGAACTGTAAAGTTTGGGTCCGTACCGCACTTTGGGGTGGCCGTGACCCGGACCCGAACATTTGAAAAAAAGTTTGGGTTCTGGGTTCGGGTATTTGATCACGCATGTTGAATAGCTGCAGGGCAGCCAATCAACAAGCGTTTCACTGGTTTGCCCTTAGAAGCCATCACAGCTATGCCTACTAATGGCATGGCTGTGATTGGCCAGTGCATCATGTGACCCAGCCTCTTTATAAGCTGGAGTCACTTAGTGCTGCATGTCACATGCTCTCTGGCTAGTGCAGGGAGAGGATGCTGCCGGCGCTGTGAGGGACAGATTGCAGATATAATTGTGATGGTATCATGCGTGAGATCCACGCGAGGTAATGATACCAGGCCCAAAGCGACACTGAGTCCATCTTGGCAGGGAAGCTACGTAAATAGTTAAGTTTTTTTTTTCTCTCTCCTTCTGATATGGCAGTTTGAACAAGCTTGTCCTTTACCCCCCACCCCCCTCTGTGTGTGGACAGGCCAATTTAAAAAGGAGGCTCTGATTACGGTTTATAGCTGGCCAGGAGAAGGTCTGTCCACTTATCTTGAACAAACAGGTCTGACCTAGGGATGACTCTCCCTTTCTGCCTTAAACTTACATGAAAACTTACATACAGTCATAACTTACGCTATAGGTATGCCATAGTGATGAACATATTTGAATTTAGAATTTCGGCCCGGATAATTCAAGTATAAACATTCACCCCTTGTTACCCAAGGAGGGATAGAATTAGTCCATTCCCTCCCCAGGGTCCTATAAGGTTTTAGAATTCTCATGTTTGGAGCCATATGAAAGCTTATTGCAAGCTGAAATTAAATTTCTTGCTGTAAAATATGTAAGACGATCCAGTAACAAGTTATGAACCATGCATGAATATGCAGCATGTATCTCCACGGTCTGCCCTGGACATTGTCTAAGGAAACTCCCTCTCTTATACAAATGGGCAGAGAGGTACAGCCCCACCCCTGGTGGTCCAGAGAAAAAGAGACTGTCACAATAAGATTGGGAGTTCTCACTTAACATCAAACATCAGAGAACCAGGAAATCATCTTCGAAACACTGATTAGGCAAGGACATTTCAAATGCAAGGTATTTTTTCAACCTGTTCTCTTTTGCTGTAAATTTGTCTCACTTTGTACTTTTATTTTTCTGTAAATATTTTACTGCACCTAAAACTTGACCTTTTCATTATTAAACCTTATTTTGAAAAGTGTTAATTTGTCCCTAAAGCTCTTAATGCAACTATTACGATCGCTCTCAGGCGGTTGACACTTAGATGGTGATCCCGCAAACTGGGAAACCTTTGTGCTGAAAGCGGCATTGTTATGTTCGTGACAAGTACGGTGTTGGATCAGGGGGTCCTCAGTCGCCGGTCGGTGAGGAGGGCAGCGATCTGATACCCGCGTTCGTCACAATAATAACATCTCATCCTGCATTACAGAATGATCTGATTGTGGACTAGGTAGAGATTACTACTACTACTGCTTTTAGGGACAGATTGCAGATCTAATAACATCTCATCCTCATCATCATCATTAGAGATGGATCAGGTGTTAGTCTAGTAAGACATTACGTCCTACTCTACAATAATAACACTGCTTGCGCCCATAGTCTAGCGACGGGAGGAGTGGCTGGCCGCTGACTCCTGGGGGACTAGGTTGTGGCATGAACAGTGCTTGTATTGTTACGGCGAAAGTCGTGTTTCCAAAGGGTCAAACGCCCTAGTGGTAGATTCACAGTTGGCGGACTCTCGCTAGCATTATCAACGTAATTCTCGAAATCCCTGTTTAATTGTGAAAAGTTTTATTCCAAATTATTACTTTTCCAGTTCAAAATCCACGTCATTTTATAAATGTCTTTTTATTTTCATGTTTCACTCTGTTTAAATGTCGTTTTCTCTTGTCCAACTTTTTTATGGAACGTAAACTTTACAGGAACGGATTAGTCACAAAGCTTCTACTAAAGGACCAAGAGAC
>BLSH010124807.1:130061-152785 GCA_018402905.1 Glandirana rugosa
AAGACATTACGTCCTACTCTACAATAATCAGGGACAGATTGCAGATCTAATAACATCTCACCCTGCATTACAGAACAATCTGATTCTGGACTAGGTAGAGTCTACTGCTTAGAGGGACAGATTATTGTTCTAAAATCATCGTCTACTCCTATAGGGTCAGGTTCCTGCTGTTGCTGTAAGGGACAGATTATTGTTCTAAAACCATTTTACTTCCTTTTGCAGCCCTCTAGCACTTTCCAGGACTTTTTTTAGTTATTTTTGTGCCGAAAAGTTTGGGTCCCCATTGACTTCAATGGGGTTCGGGGTAAAGTTCGGGTCAAGTTCGGTACCGAACCCAAACTTTTTCGCGAAGTTCGGCCGAACCCACCGAACCCGAACATCCAGTTGTTCGCTCAACTCTAATTATTACCAAATATAATAGTCAACACAAACAGATCAAATCTATTCTAAAAAAACATTGGCACTTGTTAACAATGGATCCCCATATTGGCCCCTTTGTACCACCCAATCCCATGATCACCTATCGGAGGGCGACCTCCCTGGGAGACAGGCTAGTTCATAGCAAATATTCTGGGAATAGGGAGGTGGATCATTGCAAAACATATGGCACTTTTCCATGTGGAAATTGCACCTTATGTCCACATATTGACATCAGACCCCATATAGTTCTAACCAACAACAAACTCCATTGCCCCCGACATTTTGCGAATTGTCAGACCAAGGGAGTGGTATATCTATTGACATGCAGTTTTGGTTGTTTCTATATGGGGAGGACAATTCAAAAATTTTCCCAACATGCATTATGCCACATTCTCAATATGAGAAAAAGTGACCAAGAGACCCCTTTAGGCTGACATGTAGCTACGGTCCACCAAGGTGTCTGCCCTAGAGTCAGATTTGTGGTCTTGGACAGGATCCACCCGAGTGCACGTGGGGGTGACTTTGACAAGGCTATCATCCAGCGTGAACTTCGGTGGATCCTAAATCTGAATGCCACAATGCCACCAGGCCTGAACAGCAGCATGAATTTTAAACCCTTTCTACCAGGATTCACTTTGGGGAGTTTTGATAGGGATCAGCTTTAATCTGTCCAATTGCCCTTTTCTTTCCTTAGTTCTTGATTTTTTGATGCCCTATTTGATGGTTAGCTGTGGACCCATCCCTCTATTAGGCCTTGCATTCTTGTCCAGGTTGGCATTTCGCATTTTGTGTGGTTCCTTGTGTTTTTTGCCACTTTTCCCTCTTCCCCTCCCCCTCTCCCATTGTAGCCTTGTTGAAGACCAGGTCCTATGTACATGTGTGTCTGGGGGAGTTCTGACATATTTTCAGGTATAGCTACCCTTGTGTTTATTCTAGCTTTACCATTGGATGTTCAACACTTATACTTCTTCATTACCTTTTTTGTACCCCCAGGTGAGTAGCCAGTTCCAGATTTGGCACTTGGACGGCTCCCTAGGTTTGGCAAGTTCATCCTTATACACCTCCATTGTGAGTAAAGATGCGTACATATCTGGCGCTGGTTTTATACCCCTTTGCTTTTACTCCTAAACCCTTCATTAGTGTGCAATCTGTCGCGGCCTGGGTGTCTCCCTACCCAGGTACCGTGACATGAGCACATTGACAAGTCCAGATTACTACAGTTATATATTAGCCAGTTATGTAGGGGTTTAATTTTTGCCGTTCTAAACCTTTACTGCAGGATTTTTCTCAGTACGATATTTTTCCTAGTACGCTATTTCTACACTAATGTACCAGGGTGCACTATAGTGATTCCCCAAATGGATCATTAGTACCCTTCTGATCTGCATGGCTTTTACTTATGTACAGTATATAGCCCATGCAGGTCATATCACTACATACTATATATATACTCCACTTAGTTACCTTGTGGTCACATTACTATATTGCTTTTCCTCTGATTCCCTCTAGGAGTTCTTTTCTCCATACCTTTACATCCGGTCCTTGTGAACAGTCAGGTCTGCTGGCAGACCTGGGCTCCTACACTACATTGGAGCCAGGCTTTGGTCCTCCTAGTTGGGAGGACTTGGAGAATTCAGCTCAAGTTTAGGAATTTTTATATTTTTATTCAACTCGGGTAAGCTCTATGATTTTTATGTTTGAAACTATTCCTCAGACACACATTCATATATTTCGCTCTGTAACGTTATCCACTGTCGAACAAGAAATATACAACTGTTTACTTTGTTACTCTGTTGTAATGACCGATTTGATCATTAATGCACAATTTATTTTATAGAAATAATATTGTTGGCAATACAGTATTCCCCTGAGGAAGATAGAACACAAAGCGTGATATCCAAACATGTTGGGAAATACGTTATAATCACCAGTAGGCTTTCTACCTTGCCTACCGAGTGGTATCCGTATCATGTATTGCCTTTAATGTTTGTAACTTATATCCTATATGTACATTTTATATGTGCTTTTTACTGTATACCAATAAACCATGCATATTATTTTTTTTATATATTTGTACTATGTTTTGAGCACCCACCTATCAATATCCCCTTCTCTGGATGTCACCCTATCCTTCTCTCAATTATTGGGATGTGGTGGTGAGCTCATTTCTTAGGGACACACACCAGGGCCCCCCTTCTCTTCTACTCTCACAAAGATTGGGGCCAAAAGCCGCACTGCATCCTATTGCCTACTATTCCGGAAACTAACACCCCCGGAACGCAACTATGACGTGGGAGACAGGGAGCTTCTTGCTTTAAAATCTGCTCTCCAGGAATGGCGGCTGGAAGGAGCAGCGCATCCAGTCCTTGTTTTTACTGATCATAAAAACCTGGAATATTTGTGTACCGCCTAAAGACTCAAGCCCGTCAGGCCAGATGGGCTCTCTTTTTCTCCCTCTTCCAGTTACATATAACCTACAGTCCGGGCTCAAAAACGTTAAGCCAGATGCCCTGTCACGTATGTTCTTGGAACCAGGCAACTCTCCGCCATCCGATACCATACTCCCGGCATGCAGCTTTCTGTTGGTCCAAGAGGACCTCCTGTCTCAAATCAGGCGATCTGCTGCTGGATCTTCCACCTCACCAGATCCGAGAGTGACCTTTCAAGACGGGCTATGGTGGTTCGGTATGAAAATCTTCATCCCCAAGGAACTGCGCCTGGCCATACTGGAATTATGCCAGGACATTTTGGTGGGCGTAAGACGGCAGATATGCTCTCTAGATCGTTCTGGTGGCCATCAGCTGACAAGGATTACAGGGAATATGTGAGAGCTTGCCCCATCTGTGTTCGCAGCAAAGTCGACAGAACCAAGGCTTGGGGACTCCTGAAACCACTTGCCATCCCTGAACGCCCATGGTCGCAGCTCTCTATGGACTTTATAGTGGAGCTGCCCCCCTCCGAGGGGTTTAAACCATCTTTGTAGTGGTCGACCGCCTTACAAAGATGGCACATTTTGTCCCTATGAAGGGCACGCCCTCAGCAGTCCAGACGGCAGAGACTTTTGTTAAGGAGATTGTCCGCCTCCATGGTTTGCCAACCCACATCGTATCCAATCGAGGGGTACAGTTTACGTCCAGGGTCTGGAAGGCACTGTGCTCAACCCTGGGAATAGAATTGGCCTTCTCTCCAGCCTGCCATCCTCAAACCAACGGTCAAACGGAGAGAACAAACCAGACCCTGGAGCAGTATCTGTGCTGCTACTCCTCATTTGCCCAGGATAAATGGGTCTCCTTGCTGCCGGTAGCCGAGTTCGCCTACAACAACTCGGTCCATTCTGCCACCAACCAGTCACCGTTCTGGGCGAACCTCGGCTACCACCCCTCCTTCCTTCCCAGCGTGGTACCTGAGAGTGCTGTTCCAGCGGTGCAGAACATTACTGATTTGATTGCAAGAAACAACCGGCTCCTTCAGGAAACCCTGTCTCAGACGCAGGAGCTCAACAAACGGGCCTTTGATAGAGGGAGGCGGGGGGAACTGGATCTAAAGCCTGGTGACCAGGTCTGGCTTTCCACCAGGAACCTAAGGCTCTCATGCCCATCACGGAAACTGGGACCTAAATTCATGGGCCCCTTTCCAGTCAAAAGGAAGCTCAATAATGTGGCTTACGAGCTGAATCTGCCCTCTTCGCTTCGAGTACACCCGGTGTTCCATGTCACCCTGCTCAAACCCGTAACAAAGGATCAGTTCCCCAGAAGGAACACGGCCCCACCTGAACCGGTTCTTGTGGATGGAGAGGAGGAGTACGAAGTCGAGGCCATCCTCAATTGCAGGAGAAGAGGGGATTTGATTCAGTACCTTGTCAAGTGGAAGGGGTACGGCCGGAGGAAAGTTCCTGGGAACCTGAGGGACATGTACATGCAGAGGAACTTCTCTGGTCATTTTGGAGGACTCACCCAAATTCTGAAGGCCCGACTGGGCAGCTGAAGGCTGCCCCTTGGGGGGGGGGCAATGTTAGAAGAAGACTGTGCTGGGGATTTGTGTGCACTTTGTTGTGCTTTCCTCGTGCTCCCGGAGTAGGCGGCTCCGGGCGGCTCTATTTAAACAGTGTGCACCCTGTAGCAGGTGCTGTCTGATCTACAGCATATAGTGCAGGTTTCCTGAGCAACCTGTATCTGATTCTCTGTTCCTTTGACCTGCCTTGCTTGACTTTGCTGATTTCTGCCTGCACCCACTCCCTTGGACTGCCTACGACCACTCTTCTGCCTAGCCCTCCTGTACTTTGCCTGCCTGCCTGTTGATGACCCTGCCTGTACCCGACTATCAGGGTTGCCAAACGTCAGTAAATTTACTGACAGTTCATAAAAAGCAGTGATTTTTTTACATCTGTCAGTAAATATCAGGGGCCAATAATTTGTCATGCTGTGTTGACTTTTTAAGTATAAACCATTCAAATTACTTATTATGGGTATTGTCAGTGTTTCCATATCATGTTTATACTGTTAAAATATTGATTGCGTTAGTTTTCAATAGGAGTTCTGTTATTTTTCAGGTTGTCAGTAAAAAATGTGCACCATCAGTAAATTTTCCATGTTTTGGCAGTAAAAAATGCTGCGAAAGGTTGGCAACCCTGCCGACCATCCATCTGCCTGCTCCTTTTGTACCGCACTGCCATCCTGTTCTACGACCCGGCCTGTACGACCCCTCTACAAGTGCACGAGTGCCTCAACGGACTCCTACCAACACCAGTGACCCAGTCCAACCCTCGTGCCATCCAGCACTCCCAAGCCACCTGTCTACTCTACCAGGGGTTCCTGAGTCAGGGTCGTAAGGGAAGTTACCTACTGCATAAGTCAGACTTATCCACCAGGTACGTGACAAACTGAAAGAGTTTTTTGAGCACAATGATTCTGTTGTAGACCCATTTACGATTGGGAATACCCATAAAGCGGTCATGAGGGGACTCTTAATTAAAACAGGGGCAGGGGTGAAGAAGCAGAGGGGTGGCTAATCCATGAGATTTTATCTAAAATTCAAACACTAGAAACTCAAAATAAGATTGACGCATCCTCATCCCATTCAGAGCAGCTAACCAAACTTAGACAGGAACTCAGGCTACTATTCCTAGAGGATTTTGATAAAGCTAATATGAGACTTAAAATGACTTATTATGCCAGTGGTAACAAGGCGGAGAAACTGTTAGCCGCACGCCTGAGGGGCCGTAGGCATAGAAATAAAATACCTACTCCAACCAGACAATAAATCTAAACTGTACCACCCGCAAGCTATTGCGGATGGTTTCAGCTCATACTATAGTTCACTTTATAATCTCAAATTAGATGAACATATTACACAGCCCACGCCAACTTTAATTGCCAAACTTCTGGCAAATTAAATTTTCCAAACTCACTGAAGAACAATTGGTGAATCTTAATTCCCCATTTACCATCCTTGAAGTCACTAAGACAATAGACTCCTTACCAAACAACAAGTTCCCTGGACCCTACAGTTTTACAGGGGAATATTTTAAAACATTCAAATCTATACTCTCTCCATACTTAACTGAAATCTATAATAAAGCCGCCTCCTCTTCTTCTTTCCCCTCTGAAATGCTCAGGTCAATGATAGTGGTATTACCAAAGCCAGGGAAGGACCCTACAACACCCCCCGAACTTTCGCCCAATTTCGCTACTAAATAACGACTTGAAGATATATGCCAAATTGATAGCCTGGTAGATCTCTTACCATCTTTAATCCACCCTGACCAATCTGGCTTCACTGTGGGGAGAGAAACAGCAGATGCTACCAGACGTCTAGTCAAGATCATCAATTTTGCTAATAAAACCAAAACACCTTCTCTGCTCCTAGCTTTGGATGCAGAGAAGGTGTTTTACAGAGTTCACTGGGAATACCTGGCCCATGTGTTGCAGAGATTTGATTTGCAGGCCAGATATATCAGGCCATTATGGCACTCTATACATCCCCTTTGGCCCAAGTCTACATATCTGGTATGCTCTCAAACCCATTTAATATAACAAATGGGACCCGCCAAGGGTGCCCGTTATCCCCACTCATATTCAATTTATAAACCAGTTCCCTACCTAGTCATTGCGTTGGCAGGAACCCTTCCTCAATCCGGGTGGACGTTACATGAAGTCCTTCGCTTCCCGCTGCTACTGTGGGCCCCTCGGGGCCTGCAGCGTGGCAATCGCGGATCGATTGTGTCCCTCGGGACACAGCCCCCCGATCAGGGTAAAGAGCCAATGAAATTGGCTCTTTACCACGTGACCGGCTGTGTCCAATCACAGCCTCACACTACTGAGATTGATGTGCACGCCCCCAGGGGCGCGCATTGTGGCGATCGGGGCTGAGGCTTGTCCCTCGGACAAAACCCAGCTCCAATCAGGGTAAAGAGCCAATGAAATTGGCCCTTTACCACGTGACCGGCTGTGTCCAATCACAGCCAGTCACATGATGTAAACAAACCACGGTAGCAGCTGTTACCGAGTTCTCCCTCTCACACACCGATCGTGTGTGAGAAGGAGATTGCGGTAACAGCTTGTTACTGCTTAGTGTACACACCAAGCACACTGATCCCCCCCGTAATAAAGAGGACCTGTCACCACCCCATCAAAGTACCTGTTACCAACTCATCAAAGTATCTGTCACAGCCCATCAGAGTACCTGTCACCTGTCCATCAAAGTACCCGAGTACCTGTCATCAACCCATCAGAGTACCCGAGTACCTGTCACCTGCCCTTCAGATTACCAGAGTACCTGTCACCAACCCATCTGAGTAACCGATTACCTATCTGCAGCCCATCCGAGTACCCAAGTACCTTTTACCAGTCCATCATTACCCGAGTACATGTCTCCAGCCCATCAGAGTACCTGAGTACCTATCTGCAGTCCATCAGAGTACCCGAGTACCTATATGCAGCCCATGCCTCATAGAATATACCTTGGGTGTTTGCTTTCCAAAATGGGTTCATTTTGGGTGTAATTCCACTGTCCTGGTGCTCCAGGGCCTTCAAAAGTGTGATAGGTATGAATGAAATTTTATGTGTAATTTATGCTCCTAGAACACCTGATGGTGCTCCCTGCATGTTCGGCCTCTGTATGTGGCCAGAGTGTGAAAAAAGTCTCACATATGTGGTATTGCCATACTCGGGACGAGTAGCAAAATATATTTTGGGGGTTTATTTTTGCTATATACATGCTATGTGTTGGAAATATCGTACACATTTACCACTTTGTGAAAAAAAAATGTTTCATTTTCTTTCCACGTTTTCCGAGACTTGTGGAAAAAAATGAACCGTAGAAAAGACTCATAATGCCTCATAGAGTATACGTTGGGATTTTTGCTTTCCAAAATGAGGTCATTTTAAGGGTAATTCCATTGTCCTGGTGCTGCATGGCCTTCAAAAGTGTAATAGGTGGTTAGGAAATCATATGTGTAATTTATGCTTCAAGAACGCCTGACGGTGCTCCCTGCATGTTGGACCTCTCTATGTGGCCAAGCTGTGTAAAAGTCTCACACATGTGGTATCACCATACTCAGGATGAGTAGCAGAATATATTTTGGGGGGTCATTTTTGTTAAGTACATGCTATGTGTTAGAAATATCTTATAAATTGACCACTTTGTGTAAAAATAAAAGCATTTTCATTTTCTTTGCACATTTTTCGAAGACTTGTGGAAAAAATGAACCATTCAAAAGACTCATAATGCCTCATACAATATACAGTGGGGTGTTTTCTTTCCAAAATGGGGTAAATTTGTGGGTAATTCCACTGTCCTGGTGCTCCAGGGCCTTCAAAAGTGTAATAGGTCGTTAGGAAATTAGATGTGAAATTTCTACTCCTAGAATGCATGACGGTGCTCCCTGCATGTTAGACCTCTCTATGTGGCCAGGCTGTGAAAAAGTCTCACACATGTGGCATCGCCATACTTGGGGCGAGTAGCAGAATGTATTTTGGGGTGTAATTTGAACTATGCATATGCTATGTGTGAGAAATAACTTGTTTTTATGACAATTTTGTGCAAAAAAAAAAAAAATAATAATAATTTCTTAATTTTCCCAAGAATTGTGGGAAAAAAGTACAACTTAAAAAACTTGCCATGCCTCATACTAAATGCCTTGGAATGTCTACTTTTCAAAAAAGGGGTCATTTGGTGGGTATTTGTACTTTCCTGACATTTCAGGGCCTCAAGAAATGAGATAGGCCATCAGTGCATCAGGTTTGATCAATTTTCAATAATTGGCTCCATAGCTTGTAGACTCTATAACTTTCACACAGACCAAATAATATACATGTATTTTGGTTATTTTTACCAAAGATAGGTAGCAGTATAAGTGTTGGCCCAAATGTATGAAAAAAATGACTTATTTGCAAAATGTTATCATAAAAAAACTAAAAAAAAAGTGTTTTTATTTTCAAAACTTTTGCTCTTTTTTCACTTATGTCGCAAAAAATAAAAAACCCAGAGGTTATTAAATACCACCAAAAGAGAACTCCATTTGTGTGAAAAAAAATGATAGAAAATGTGTTTGAGTACAGTGTTGCACGAGAGAGTAATTGAGATTCAAAGTATGAGAGCGCTGAAAGCTGAAAATTGGTCTGGGCAGGAAGGGGGTATAAAGGTCCTGTATTGAAGTGGTTACTGGAACCTATATCCATCTACATCCCTAACCACCCTAACATCACAGGGTTCCAGATAGGAAACAAGAGGCACACCATAAGCCTCTTTGCGGATGACGCCATTCTTCCAAAATTATTTTTATTGGTCATTTAGAATGAGTACAGAGATATGTCAAAAACATAACATTATCAGGGGTATTGCATTGTAGTAGTACATTATTTGGTGAAACATTGGAGGGTCAAAACAGGTATGTGGGGCATCAAACCAGTAAACAATAAGAAGTCCATCTTAGTGTGTGCCTAATACCTTTATGGGGGTCCTCTCTGAGGGCACCCCTTTGGGAACAAACTGTGCTCCTCAGGTGGAACCCCCGGCAGGGTAGCTTCCCCACAATCCTGGGATGCTTATAGCCTATTCCAAAAGATGTCTATATATTAAACAGCAAATACCTGACTTAATTTTAAGTAGAAAACTCATATAACTTTTGGGGGGATGGGGTGGGGAAAGGGGAGAAGGGGAGGAGGTAAGGTGGGGAAATAGGATAGGTTAAAGAGCTAGTGGAATATGAGGGGTTTTGCATGTAACCTTGGGGAATTCAAGTTGCAGCGTTGTCAGCTACATTTTTGGTTGAACCATGATGACCAGGGTGCCCATATAAGTTGCATCTTGCCGTGTGTGTGGTTGATGGTTGATAACATTTTTTCAAATTGATAGTGGGTGTTTACGGATGATATTATTGATTTGGCAGATGGTGGTTCGGGATTCTTCCAGTTTTTAATGATATTGTGCCGTGCCACTAATAATATGTGTGAGGTGATTATTCTAATGTGTGGGGGGAGATCTTCTAGGCTTAGGTTTAATATTGCTAGTTTAGGTGATAGGGTTATTTTTGTCTTTGTGATTTGGGTTAGTAGGTCAGCGATTTAATTCCAGTATGTTGATAGCTTAGGGCATTCCCATAGTATGTGTGCTAGAGATCCGACTTTCCCGCATTGTCTCCAGCAATGTTGAGAGGTTGATTTGCTAAATTTGGCCATTTTACAAGGGGTCATATATCTCCTTTGAAGTACATTTTGGGTGGTTTCTCATAGTGTTGTGCATCTAGTGGCTGCATATGAGTATTTAATTGCTTTTTCCCACTTCTCTGAATCTATTGGTTCGTCTAGCTCTTGTCCCCATTGAGTATATGGCAGGAGTTGCTCGAATTGCAGTTTCTTCTGAAGTGTATTATAGATTCGGGATATCCCTTTCATACCGCTTGGGTCTTGTAACAGAAATTTGTATATCGTTGAGGGTATCTTTGCTCTGAGTTGGGGGTTATTTGTCAAACAGTGAGTTAGCTGTAGATAGGTTAGCTGTAGATAGGTGAAGTGAGAGTTTTCTTCTAGGTTTAGATCTGACTTGAGGTTTGGGAAAGATTTTATTTTCTCGTTCTCATATAGGTGGTGGAGTAATGGTGGGTCTTTTCCTGCTCGTCTTGGGAGGTGGAGGGAGGGAACAAGTTCTTTGATAGCGTCTAGTCTGAGATTGATTTCAGACAGTGGTGTATTTTTCCAGTTAGTTAGAGTATGCCAAGCCTTTATTGTAGCCATCATTGTTAGTGGTAGGGTTCTATTTAATTTGGTCTTAGGGTGAATGCTGCAGAGCCAGTTTTGCAGGTTATGGTTGGGGGTGTTTTGTGTCTCAATGTCTCCCCATCGCGTTTCCAGCCTGTGGCGAAACCATTCTCTAGCTTGGGATAGTATACTGGCCCAGTAATAATCGGTTATGTTTACTAGTCCTGAGCCTCCAGCTAGTTTGTGTTTATATAATCTGTGGTTGGCGATTCTGGGTTTCTTACCTGCCCATATGTATTTATGGAAGGAGGTTTGCAGTGAAGTCAGGAATTTTTTGGGGATGGGTATGGGCAAAGTGCGGAATATATATATAACAGTTGGGGGAGGATATTAATTTTGAACCCGGCAAGCCTACCTAGCCAGGAAAAGTTGTGTTTGCTTAACTCATTAAGAGCTTGGTAAAATGTATTTTTATATTTCCCGTGATTTTCTCTGAATAACGTGGCAGGAGATTTGGTAAGTGTTATTCCAAGGTAAGCTAATCCTTCGTCTGCCCATTGAAAGGGGAATTGTAGGCTGATTGTCTTTCTAGCAACTGCATCTAATCCTAAGCCTAGTAGGTGCGATTTAGATGCGTTAGCCTTGTAGAAGGAGACTTTACCATACTCGAGTAGTAAGTAATACACTGCAGGTAGGCATGTTAGGGGATTTGTGAGAATCAATATAATATCGTCTGCAAAAAGGCTTATTTTATGCATGTAGCTACCAATTTGCAGTCCAGATATTAGGGGGGATTGTCTTATAAGCTCGGCTAGGGGCTCGATAGATAAATTAAAGATCAGGGGGGAAAGGGGGCACCCCTGTCGGGTGCCATTAGTAATTGAGAATGAGCATTTCTCCCACATATACCTTAGCCGAGGGTGATTGTTACAATCACTGCTGATAGCATTTCGGGGGGAAATGTGGAGGTGGAGGTGGAGTGATTGAAGACATCACAAAGGTGTGGGTTTTGTATTTGTTGGAATTTTTTATAATAATCACTAGGCAGGCCATCAGGACCTGGAGCTTTGTTGGGGGGCAGGGGAATAATCACTTGTGTGACTTCTTGTGGGGAGAAAAGGGAATTGAGGGCATTCATTTGTTCTGGGCTAATTGATGGGAGTTTGATTCGGGAGAGGAAGTGGGCGATATCTTTCTGTGTTGGTTGGGGTGTCTCTTTATCATCTTTGATGTTGTATAGGGAGCTATAGTATGCACTAAATGCGTTTGCAATTTCTTGGGGATTGATCATTTTTTGTTTGGTGGAGGGTTGGATTAGATGCGGTATATAATTTTTAGTTCTCTGTCCTTTGATAATGTTGGCCATACATTTTCCTGCCTTGTTAGAGGTCGCATATGAGTTGGCTTTTAATTTGCGGCAGGCTTTTTCATGTATTTCTAGGAGGATATGTCTCAGTTCCTGACGTTTGTTCAGGAGTTGAGCATTAAGGTTGTGAGAGGGATGCGATTTGTTTTGGAGATCTAGTTGTGATATTTCTCTTGAGATGTCTTCTATACGCCGCGTCCTCCTATTTGCTCTAGCATTTTGTTGTATTAATATACCTCTAATAAATGCTTTATGGGCCAACCATAGTGTGGTTGGTGTGGGAACCGTCCCCGCATTCATTTAAAAAAATTCTGTAAGCTGATCAGAGATATAGTCTGAGTAGGGAGGATTTTGCACAATGTATGAGTTTGCTCTCCACAGCCTGTATGGGTTTTGGGGGGGATTTAGTAGTATTCTAATTCTTACTGGGGCATGGTCTGACCACGTGATAGTGTCTATATCTGCTGTTGAGATTTTTTGCAAGGACCATTTGTCCACTAGGAAATAATCGATTCTAGAATATGAATTGTGGGGGTGTGAGTGGAATGTGTAATCTCATTCTGAGGTGTGGAGGCATCTCCATATATCGTGCAAATCCTGGCTTTGAATAAACTGTAACATCGGAGAAGATATTCTAGAGGAAATATGTGTCGTGTCCATGGTATAGTTGGGGGCTATATTGAAGTCCCCACAGATGATCAATGCTCCTTTCCTGATGCTGTTTACTTTCTTCATCAATCGGTTTAGAAACCAGATCTGACGAGTGTTGGGAGCATATAGAAAAACTATGGTGCAAGTGGAGGAGTTCACAGAGCGTTTCAAGATCAAATATCTGCCCAATGGGTCAGGAATCTGCTCTTGAAGATTTAAAGCGATACTTTTGTGGAACGCGATCAACACACCCCTCTTTTTGGCGTTTTGATTAGATGCCCAGTAAATAAAAGGGTAATTTGGGATGCGGCAAAGGTGTGTGTCCCTGTCCAGGAGGTGCATTTCATATGCGCAAATTATGTCACTATGTGACTGTAAGGCTGTTCTCCAGAGGGATCTCCTCTTAGCGGGGTGGTTAAGTCCCTTCACGTTTATGGAAAGAATGTTGAGAGCCATAGGTGTTGGTGAAGAGATGTGCTTGTGGAACTTACATATCTTGTTGTGAGATGTGCTGGCGGCATTGAAAGGGTAGTGGCATCATAGTCTATATTGCTCGTAGGGATCGTCACTTTGAGGCGGTTGTGTCTTGTTTGTTGCAGGTTGAAGAGAGACCTCTCGGTTACATGCAGTAGTTTGTCGAGGGAGTCATGAAAAGGGAGAAAAAAGAAACAAAGAAAAAAACGTAACATGTTCAACATAGATGAAACAATGCAGCTTAGATAGTAGGATATAGCTGCAGAACTTATAGAGGGGGGAAACAGTTCAGCTACTGAGGAAGCACTGTGAGGGTGGTGTCCAGAGAGCTGTGGGTTTCACGGTTCTGTATTAGTGAAAGTTTTATCTGAATCTATTCCTGGTTCTGTTACCAGAGTTTGAAGAACTCCATTGTGGGGGTGTACGTTTGGGTTTAGGCCCAGATTCTTGGAGTTTTGATGGCTCCGGGATTATTCCCCAGGTTTTCAGCAGGAATATGCCTTTCTCTAGTGAAGAGACTACATGGGATTCTCTGTTGTGTTCGATGCTCAACATGGATGGGTGTTTCCATTTATAGTGGATATTGTTGTTTCGGAGGGATTTGGTGATCGTGTTGAGTTGCCTGCGTTGGTCTAGAGTGTATTTAGATAAGTCAGCGAATATTTGGATGCTTCCATACGGGTCAGGGAGTTTCCCGATCGTGCAAGCTTTTTGAAGAATTAGCTTTTTTGTGGGGTAGAAGTGGACTCGCAGTAGGACATCTCTCGGTATGTCAGCTGACAGGAAGGATGGTTTCGGAAGTCTGTGTATTCTGTCTATGGTTAGTTGGATCGGGGTAAGTCCCGGTATCAGGGATATGAATAATTCCTCTACGTATTTGGACAGGTCTTGCTGGGCAATATTTTCGGGGACCCCCTTAGTTTGATCTTTTCTTCTTCAGCGGTCCTCGAGATCTGCTAATTTGGCCCTTATCCACTTCCTGTCTTCTTCTCCTTCGTCATGCTGGTCTATGATGTCATTGACTGTGGTCGCTATGTCAGTGATAGCCTGCTCAACATGGTTAACCCTTTCTCCTAGTGAGGATATTTCCTTAGTGAAGTTATGTGCTATAGCATGGAATTCCTTGTGGAGGGATTTGTGCAGTGTTAGGAGCATTTCTTTCATTTGGGTATCAAGTACAGGCTTGTTTGCAGTGGGGAAGCTTGCGATAGGGGATGTGAGTGTCTCATGTTGTTGGGACAGTGGTGTTGAATCACTCACCCCTTGTACCGGATCGTCTGTGTCTAGCTGCATTCTAGCCTTTGCAGGACTGGAGCAGGGAGGGCTGGAAGGCAGAGGGACGTCTTGGGGAAACTATGTTTCTGTGCCTTCGTTTTCATCTGGCACCTCCGAGTAGTGACTGGAGCGTGCGGCATGTCCCTGCCAGCCTGCGCCATCTTGGCGGCTCTCAGGCCGGAGGAAATAGGCCGTTAGTTTTTTGGGTTTGCAGTCACCCTGTCTCTTTCTGGACATGCCGCTCTTCTCCCTGGGTTCTCTGGAGTCGAAAGCGCTCGGTGTGAGGATTTTATGAACAGCCGTGTTGCTGGGTATCGTCGCTTTTCTGTCTCTGGTACCGGGAGCTCATGCAGCCACCAGCCTCGCGCGCCAGCCACGCCCCCGGATGACTCCATTCTAATGCTTAATGATGTTACAGCTTTCGCTTTGGTACATCAAGCTCTGCAACTGTTTAATGCAATTTCTTATTATAAGGTCAATGAAAACAAATCTTACTTATTAAGTCTAAGGCTATCTACACAGGTACAACAATCTATAAGCGAAAAAATTACCATACAAATGGAAAGATAAGGGAATCACGTATTTGGGCATTACACTTACTCCCAAAGTAGTAGATTTGGTTAGCAAAAACTACAACCCATTCTTACAATCCTTGTAATTAAAGCTGGAGAAAATTAAGTAAATGTGAGCTGTCCTGGTCAGGCAGGCTAGCTGCATTTAAAATGCAAGTACTACCACAACTTCTATACTTGTTTAGAACACTGCCTATCCCAGTTCCCAATTCTTTCTTCCAAACCATCCAATCCAAACTTGATAGATACTTATGGATGGGGAAGACAGATGCACCTTTAGCAAATTAGTTTAGCATAGTAATTCAGGAGGGGTGGGTCACATACATATTAGGGATTATTATATGGTGTCTATATTAGCGCCGCTATAAGAATGGTTCAATGCAACTCCTGATATACTTTGGGCCGACCTTGAGAGATGCCAAGTAGCAGGGAATAACCTATATAATTTTCTCCTAGCCAGTCCGTACATTCCATCATTACCCAATGATACAACACCCACGGTACAAGCAGCTGTTGCAGCTTGGGCATATCTTCAAAAATCCATATCTCCCATAAGCAATCCCAAATCATTGAAATTCCCATTATCCGCTGTATCACTATTAATCCCTAACATTTCTCTTTCTAAATGGCGACGCACCAAAAACTTCACATTGGAGGAGTTCTTTGTAGGACCAGCCTTCAAAACCTTTATTCCATCCCCCCTGGTGAATACTATACATACATCCAAATATTCCACCTCCTTAAAAGCACGGGAGAATTGACCACTCACCTACTGTGGCCAGTAGCACTAAATTTTACCTCTAAGACTTTGAAGACCAAAGGCACATCCTTATTATACATTATGCATAATAAACAGGAATTCACAAAATCCTCCAATGTGTTGGCATGGGAAAGGGATTTAGGGAAATAATACTCTATACCCCAATGGCAGAAATCATTAAACATCAACATTAAATGTATACATCAACTAGAAGTGCCAACCTATGGGAACTCAATCAAAAAATCCTTATGCGCTGGTACCTAACCCCACTCCGCATATTGAAATTTGCCCCAGGAGTCACCTCCGAATGCTGGACAGAATGTGGTAATCCTGGAACATTGATGCATCTATTGTGGTCCTGTCCAAGACTCAACTATGGGACACACATATTTAAGCTTATCCAGCAAATACTAAAAATCCAGGTAACACCCTCACCGGATATAACATTATTATCATTTGACATAAACTTGATTCCTAGCGACAAAAGAATGATAACTTCACATATCTTACGTGCAGCCCGACTTAACATAGTCCGCCACTGGAAGGACAAAATAGCCACAAAGGTAAATGATACCTTACAAATAGTAAACACGCATTGTACATACAAAACCCTATTTTCTTACAGTATAGGCAACCGCCAAAAAACCTGGCATCCCTGGCAGGAATGGTATTCACTACATATAAAGTCCAAGAGTCCTTAGTCCTTCTTTAATAACTGACATAAAACCTGAGTACAGAGCACTAAGGGAGCCTCAATTGTGGATACAGAGTTAGAGGTCTAAACATTGCTTGAACAATTGTTTGTTTCCTTCTCTTTTCTTTTGTCTTTACTATTTTACTATGCACACGTGATATGTTTATTGTTAAAATATTGCTTATTTAAACTTACAGAGACACAAAGATATATGATACAAAATTGTACAACCAAATCGTGATTCAGTTTTTTTTTTTTTTGCGTATCTTGTGATTGCTGTCTTTATGAATATTATATCTACAATACTTTAACAAAAACGATAATAATTGATCTGTATCAGCAAAAGAAATGTGATAACATGTGCTTCTCTTGTTAAAACTCTATAAAAACAATAAAAACTATTGAACATAAAATAATAAGCATGTTGTACTTACTTGCTCAGTGCAATGGTTTGGTACAGAGCAGCCCCAATCTTCCTTTTTTTGGGTCCCCTGCTGGAGTTCCCGGCCTCTCCACCACTGAGTGTCCACTGAGTGCCCCCATAGGAAGTGGCTTCCTATGGGGGCACTCGTGCGGGCTCACTCCTGAGCTGGGCTGTTTTTGTCTATTCAGCCCTACCCCCTGCTCTCCCATTCTCTCCTCACAGCTTTTGACTGACAGCAGCAGTCAATTGCTCCTACTGCTCTTAGCCAAGCCTGTAAAAACCAGGAGAGGGGAGAAGACTGCTGCAGACTTGCACAGCGCTGACTCAAGATTGGGTTCAAGAAGTGAGTATTTAGGGGGGCTATGGGAGGAGCTGCACTTAGAATGCATTAGAGTAAAAAAACTTTTACCACAACCACTTTAAGGATGTTGGTGGGTGAAAGCACCCCCAAGTCCCTAGCAACCAGTGACATCACCAGTGAGGCCATATAACAAAGGAGCTTGGGATAGTTTAAAGAAAATGGAATGAAGGTTACCCCTCAATTCATGCAAGGCACTTTACATATGGTAAGAAATTTACTTTCAATGAATTTTTATTTAAATCAGAAAAAGACATATACAACATCAACATTTGACATGATGGACTTGTGCGTGCTCAGGATGAACAGAACAACAAAAAAAATGTTTTAAACCTGGTGTATTGCAGATATTTTCCCTGCGAGTCTTCACTTGTGATGGCTAGCTGGGCAACATCGGCTAGTGATAGTCTCCTGGCACCCCTAATGGGAGCAGACTGTGCCAGTGGAAATACCAGCCGCCGACCTAAGGTAGAGGATTATCACCAGTGGAGAGTAAGCTCAAAAGGAAATAGCAAAAGCGAAAAAGCACTTTACAGCTATCAAAATGCAATCTCATACAAAAATGTTCTTAGGTAGCCAGCCCCCTGAGAAGGGGGATCAAAGATCGTTAAGACTAGTGTAAATGGTGAATGCTGTTGTGAGGGAGTTGTCAACAAGGCTTCCAAGGGCATTTCCTGAAGCAGCAACAGGGGAAAAGAGAGGTAGGAAAGATAGAAAAAGGGAGGCTGAGAGTAAAGATAAGCCAATCAGCAAGGAGGGTCTGAGAATGGAGTCAAAATTAGGGCTCCAGGTAAGAGGGAGATACCTGCATAGTGAGCCCAAGGTTCCCAGATAGCATCCAATTTCAGGACTGTGTCCGTGAGACTGCTAGATAGTTTCTCTTGAGACATGATCCATGAGATCTTGTGCTTGGCAGCTGTGAAAGGAACTTTGGGTTGCTTCCATGCTTTTGCTATGGTAAGCTTAGCACCTAAGAATATAAAGTGGATTCATTTTATGGATATGTTTGGGAGTCTTAGGTATGTCTGAGTTCAGGAGAGCAATAGCGGGAGATCTGGGAAGCTGACAGTTTGTCACTATGAGGATCGGGTTGAAATCTTATTCTGTAATTTTCTGATTCTGGGGCATTCCCATGAAATGTGGGCCATCGAGCCCAGATGCTGGCAATCCCGGAAACACTGTGGGTATGCTGTGGGGAAGATGGCGGCCAGTCTGGTGGGTGTCAGGTACCATCTAGTCCTGAGTTTAAGGCTAGCTTCAATCAAGGAGATATTCATGATACCTTTGAATGACCTGGAGCTGGCAGTGTGCCACTTTTCCAGATCCCAATGTATTTGTAGGTCATTTTCCTAAGCTGTAGGAATATAGGGCGATTTGCATGTCGAGAGAGCCAGTGATGGAGAAGCCACCCCTCTGGTCCGTGATTTGGCCACACCACTGTTCATATGTTGGTATTGTAGGAGGATTTGGTTTACTTTTTCCTAATTCATGGAGAAAGTGATGAAGTTGTCAATATCTGAAGCGCTCAGAGACCGGTAGATCAAGTTTGCCTACACAGTAGCTCAGGGAGAGTGGACCCATTGAACTGAAGTGGCCGATTCGGTACAACCCCTTGTCCAGCCACCATTTAAAAGATTTTGAACCCAGGCAGAAAGTTAGGATTATGAAAAATATATGACGGGGGCGGATTTCTGAGACTAGGGCAGAAGAAGCTCTCAATTTGTCCCAAAGGGCCAAACCTTGGGAGAGAATGAGAGATAATATGGTAGGGCAATCTCTGGATGGGACCCAAAGCAGATGGTCTAGAGTGAAAGAGGAAATTGCCTGTCTCTCTATTTGAATCCAGTCAGGTTCTTCAGGTTTAGAGTAGATATTTGAGCTAGTCTGGCTGCCTGATAATACTATGGGAGCCGTGGCAGGCCCAGCCCCCCTCTTTGTCTTATGCTGGAATAGTGTTTTTTTGGGGCAACCTGTTGCCAGAGCCTCCCCAAACAAATTTGACTACTTTGCTTTGGAATGAGTCCAAATGTTCCTTCCTTACTGATATTGGGAGGGATCTGAACAGGTAAAGGAGTCTAGGGAGGAGTATCATTTTAATGGATTGTATTCTTCCTAGCCAGGAAAGCTCCCCTTTAGTCCAAGTCTTCAGATCTGGTTCTAATTTTGGTACATAGGAGGGAAGATGGATGGGTACAATTATTTTATTCTTGCTGTAAGAGTGATCCCCAGATATCTAATGGAGGAGTCGCTCCAAAGGAACGCAAAGGAGTTTGTCAATTGAGAGATTTTCTCCTGCTGAAGCAATACGGGCTTGGGATTTTAAATAATTTATACAGAAGCTGGAGCTACCAGTCAATGGCAATGGCGCAGATTAGGGGGGATAGCGGGCAATTCTGCCTAGTGCTTTTGGCTACATCAATGGGTCTAGAGTAGTGTCCCTGAAGTAGTATCATGGCCTTCTGAGAGGAGTACAGGGCCTGGAGGATCCCCATGAAGCCTGGCCGAATCCCCAGTGCTACATGAGGGAGAAAATGTAGGGCTAAGATACTGAATCAAAGGCTTTTTGTAAGTCCAGGGAGAGCAGCATACCTTTTTGTTTAGGGCCTTTGTCCCAGTTAGACTGAAGTAGGGAGATAATAACTATTGCTCTCCTGATTTGATCAGGTCTCTGCCTGCCTGGAATAAATCCTACTTGGTCTTTATGTATGTATGAACTTTTGAAGGATGCTAATCGGTTAGCGAGAATCTTTGTTAAAATTTTCAAGTCATTGTTAATTAGAGAAAGGGGCCTATAATTACCTACTTCTTCTGGGGTTTTATCTGGTGGGGATGACGGTTATGTATGCGGTGTTAAGCTGGGAGTCTAAGGGGGAGCCCTGGGTCTTGGTGTTGAAAAATGTTGTCATGAATGGAGTCAATGTGCTGGCCAAAGTCTTGTAATATGGTAGGCCATCTGGCCCTGGGGCCAAACCCTACTTTAAGTCTTTTATGACCTCTAAAACCTCCTCAACAGTGAAGGCTGCTTCAAGTAATTTTTTTTTTCTTGTAATTCCTTTATTTCTCAAAAAAAAAAGTTACAATGCACAAACAACTGTACATACAGTGCACAACATACACAGCGAGAGTAGTTTATCACAGCGGGGGGCCATAGCCCATCAGAAATCCAGGTAACACTACAATAGTCCCAAGGAAGAAAGAAACCAAAACTGCTGATAACTAGGCAGTGCGACTGATATGCCCCATTGCAGATGAAGAGCTGTATTTTGTACTCTGATCGCTCCATCTTCCAGAGGGCCGGCTCTCGAGAGTAATGGCAATAGTTTCATGCATTCGTATAGCTTTTCATACATATTCATAAAAAACAATAAGACATGGGAAAAGGGACCATAGGTCTCAACTGGTTAGTGTCTCGATAAAAATCTAGACCATAGATACAGAGATTTAGATAATGGGAAATTTAGATAAGTACGGGTCTTATTGTGACAGTGGCACGGGGGGTCTATCTAAAACCATGAGTAGGAGTATACTGGATGTCCCCAGTGAAAGGGGGGTTAACACCAATCAAACCACAGAAGAGGCAGAAACAAAGAACTTACAGAACCTACAAAGAAAGGAAGTGGGGAAAGCAAAGTAAAAAAATGGCAGAAAGCACAAGGAGGCAAATAGGGGATACACAGAGAAGTGGGGGGTGTACGGCCCATGCCTGGATCCCCCGCCCGGGTGAATGTTATCAGTCCTGCTGTAGGCATCTGTGTAGACAAAATATTGCCACGGTCTCCAGGTCTCTCGGAAGGTCTCCTCTTTATTATGCAGAGTGGCGGTAAGGTCCTCCATATCGCCCAGTTCGTTGACCCTGGAAAACCACAATGCCAACGATGGAGGATTCTCCGACTTCCAACAGAGGGGGATGCAGGCCTTGGCTGCATTCAGAAGGTGTATGGTGAGTGAGGATTTAGCAAGTAATTTTTTGTGATTGGAGGAGAGGGTGGGCAAGGGAAGGTCCCTTAAAAAATTAGAGATCGCTGGACCATTATCCACAGAAGAGGAGCTGTAGAGCTTAGAATAAAATTTGTGGAATGCGTTAAGTATTTTACAGACTGAAAAGGCCCTGAATGAGAATGAGAATCTGCTGCTGCTGAAAAGGAACTGGTTTGTGAGGATGGTGGAAGCAGCAGGTGTATTGACAAGAGAAGAATGTATATTTGCCATGTTGGTTGTGGATAATCCAGAGGCATTCCATTAAGGGCTGAATGTATAATATCTGGCGAGTCCCTCCACATGGGGGTAAACCCCGTTTTTCACGTGGTGCGGTGGTGGTGTCTCTACTGGCAAAATTCTGAAGATCACACAGACATCTGAATAATTGATTCTGGTGGACTTTTAATGAGTTATTTGTCTGCATAACGACATCATTTCTAGTGATGTTTGAGTGCTGCAATGTTCAATCTAAATGTTTATTCTGATGTTTTTTGATGCGTTAAGTATTTTGTTTGGGTTAGTTGTGGGAGGTTGTCCAGCCACTCTAATCTTGGGTAATGCATGTGAACGGTACCGGGGAGATCGTTTTAAGGCTAGCATGGAGCCCATTTTGTCCTTTAGAATGTAAAATTTGGCCCCACTTCAATGTATATGCTTCTCCGCCTTAGCAGTGAGGGCCAGATTAAGTTCTAGCCTAGCTGCATCCAGTTGTGCAATTGAAACCCTCGCAGGGTTTTTCTTGTGCTTGGTCTGGAGAATTGAAAATGCCTTTTCAAGTTTGTTAATGTCTATCTGCCTCTCTTTTTTAAGCTGGGCTGCTATTTGTATAATTTTACCCCGATGGTCACCTTGTGGGCTGCCCACAGTGCTTCTGGGGAAACTCCTTCGATGTTGTTAAGGTGGAAATACTAATTAAAAGAGTTGTCTATTTCTTTGGCTCTAATGGGGTCACTAAGAATCATCTTGTTTAGATGTCAATAAGCCAAAGGTTGTCTAGGGGAGATTTTACACGTGGAGAGGATCACTATCGAGTGAGCTGACCATACGGTTAGTGTTGAGCGAACCCGGACTGTAACGTTCGGGTCCGTACCGAACTTTCGGGTGTCCGTGGCACGGACCCGGACCCGGACATTTCAAAAATCGTTCGGGTTCGTTCCTCAAAGGGGTCTTCGTGACACCCGTCGGGTGTTCCACTGGTAGCCCCATTTTAATATGTTTATCGTCGGGTCGAATTTTTTCTCTCCGTCTATCTGTAATTGTTTGAACTTTTCCGTAAAAGTTAAGAGGTCTGGTTCGTGTTCTTTTTGGGACGCTCCCAAAGTTAACGTGTTGACCTACGTCGATCCGATCTTGAATTAGACCGGGAGTGACGATTCCGCCTCTTCGTATATGTAACTTCACCCCGGTTTAAAATGTAAGATTTCCTGTTTTACCCGAGGTACGATCGGAATTTTGCTAGAGGGGCCATGGCAAGTGTACGTAATGGGTTCTAATCTCACCGACCTGTTGGAGGGTGTTGATTGGGTTTGTTTTATGAATTGCGTAGTTTTTTGTAG
>BLSH010124856.1:7968-19360 GCA_018402905.1 Glandirana rugosa
TGAGTGTACTTTTATATTATATATATTAATAATACACTGTCTGCACTGACTGTATATATAGTCTACACCAAATGCACTGTATATAGTCTACACTGAATGCACTGTATATATATATATATATATATATATATATATATTTATTTGTCTATACTCCAACACACTACATATGGCAGCCTTATATAGTGTGGGGCCTGGCCTTGAGCCATGATTAGCCAAAAGCACCCTGCCTTTGGCCATTCAAGGCTCTCACAGCAGATTGCGTTGTGATTGGCCAAAGCATGCAGGTCAGGTGCAATCATCAGCCATCAATGCACTGCGATCTCGCAGTGTATTATGGGGCATTCTGCAGCGCTGGGACTTCTGCAAACAAACGAACAGCGGGTGTTCAAGTCGAACTTACATTCAACTCAAACATCCAGCCCATCCCTAGCAAATACACACAAAACGAGTACACCCCTCACATTTTTGTAAATATTTAATTATATATTTTCATGTGAGTGTACAGCTTGTATAACAGTGTAAATTTGGTGTCCCCTCAAAATAACTCAACACACGGTCATTAATGTCTAAGTAGCTAGCAACAAAAGTGTGTGTGTGTGTGTATATATATATTGTGACAGCTGGCGGGTAAAGACACTGGGTTGCGTGCAGGATGGCAGGTACATTTGCCCTAGATTTAAGCTGTATGCAGACTTATACCACTAATGGGAGTCTTGCAGGTGTAGAGGTAATGAGCACAGCTGAGGTGAGCTGGCTCATGAAGGCCTCTACAAGAACTACCAGCAGGGATAGGTGAGTTCTCCACCCTGGAACCAGGTTCTGTGTCATGTCAACAGACTGGGGAGTGTAACAGCTTTTCTGGGAAGAAGCCTGTGTCTGACTGTCTTCAGTGAGGGATAGGAGCTTTGTACGGCGGTAGGCTGTAGCCAGCTGATGGACAGGGAAACCTATTGTGTAGTCGGTGGCCTAGGATTTATTTTGTTTTCTGTTTTTGTTTGGCTGTTTTTTCACATTGTAACTAGTGAGAATAAACTACCTTTTTGTTTTCATCTGAAACTGCTGTCTCGCTGTGCCTAAATTGTGTAGTGAACCCTTCCAGGGGGTCAGACACACCCGCTGCCGAGCTAACCCCCTTACAGTGGTGGAGGAAGCCAGGGGCAGTTTTTTTTTTGTGAAAGGCCAGTATGGAAGAAATACTGAGACAGCTTGCTGTAGCAAATGCTAATCAGCAACAAACGAATGCTAACCAACAACAAACAAATGCTAGTCTACAACAAGCAAACGCTAATCAGCAGAGAGCTCTCCAGCAATATATGGGAGACCAGCAGCAATATGAGACTTAATTGAGCTGTTGCAGAAGCAAGAGCAGAGACTTCAACAACAGCAAATGGATGCCATAACACAACAGCATTGACAGACCAGTGAGGCGAGTTTTTCCAGTAATACATCATCGTTTTGTGTGAGCCGTTTATTGCCAAAAATGACTGGGGAGGATGATCCGGAAGTGTTTCTGACCACATTTGAAAGGACTGCAGAAAGAGAAAAAAGGCCTAAGGAGCAGTGGGCTGGATTGGTGGCTCCTCTATTTGCTGGTGAATCGCAGAAAGCATATTATGACCTAGAGCCGGACCAAGCAAAATACTATGTTGTGCTAAAAACAGAAATATTGGCACAGCTGGGTGTCACCCACCCAGGGGTTTTCCAAAATTCTGGGAACTCTGGGATAGTCCTGAACCCCCCACAGAGGACCCTAGAGGCCAGGAAGAGGAATCACAGGTATCCTCTGAGAATGGTGAGACTTCTCCAGATTTTCCCTTGTCGGTGTTGGCAGGAGAGACTCGGGAACATCTTCAAACGAAAACATGCGGTCTGTAGAGTTCTCTGATTTAGAGGTTCACAGGGAAAATTTTGCCACAGAACAGGTAAAAGACCCCACCCTGATAAAGGCGCGGGGAAAAAGTGGTAAAGATAGATGCTGAACTAGTGAACCCAGATCAGTCCTGCAGTTACCCATACTTTATGGTGGAAAGGGATCTGTTGTATCGGGTTGCCCAAAAGGATAATGAAACCACTGAGCAACTTGTGGTACCCAAACCCTATAGGAAGTTGGTATTGGAATTAGCCCATGGGCACATTTTGGGAGGTCATTTGGGGGCAGAGAAAACCAGAGAGAGAGTATTGCAAATGTTCTATTGGCCTGGGGTCATGAAGAAAATAGAAAATTATTGTTCCTCCTGCCCTGTGTGTCAGAAATCGGCACCTTTGTCGCATTTCCGTAACCCACTGCTACCTCTCCCCATCATTGAGGTTCCCTTTGATGAATGGATTTGGTAAGTCCGATCCTGAAGTCCGCTAGGGGGCATCAGTACATTTTGGTCATAATGGACTATGCCACCTGCTATCCTGAAGCGATCCCTCTTAGAAATACCTCCACCAAGACGATAGCCAAAGAGCTATTTCTGGTCTTCAGCCGTGTGGGTATTTGTAAGGAATTGCTTACAGACCAGGGTACCCCATTTATGTCCAGGGTAATGAAAGAGCTGTGCAAGTTGGTCAAAGTGACACAATTATGTACATCTGTGTATCACCCTCAAACAGATGGGTTGGTTGAAAGGTTCAACAAAACCCTAAAACAAATGTTTAAAAAGGTGGTGGCTCAAGATGGAAAGGACTGTTTAATACCCTACCTGATGTTTGCTATTTGGGAAGTACCACAATCCTCTACCGGGTTCTCGCCCTACAAGTTACTCTATGGGAGACACCAAAGAGGGCTGCTGGATATCGCCAAGGAAACTTGGGAAAGTGAGAGTTCTCCCCACCGGAGTGTGATTGAGCATGTTGCTCTAATGTAAGATAGAATTGCACAAGTAATGCCAATCGTCAAGGAACACTTGGCCCAAGAGCAGTTAGCACAGCAAAGGGTATACAACCGCAAGGCCAAGACCCGTACTTTTTCACAGAGGGATAGGGTGTTGGTACTAATCCCTATGGTCGAAAGCAAATTCCTGGCCAAATGGCAGGGCCCTTACAAGATAGTTGAACAATTGAGTGAAGTGAACTACAGGGTCAGACAACAAGGATGGCGAAAGCCAGAAAAGATATACCACATTAATCTGTTGAAAGCCTGGAGGGATAGGGAATCCCTAGTCACAGAAACCTTGGTGCCTGATTGCTTAATTCCTGAGGTGGGAATAGCAATCACATTATCAAAATCCGCAAAACAGAGTTTGTGCTCCGCAACAAGGAGGTGTTCTCTGAGCTGCCGGGACAAACATCTGGGGTAGTGCACGACATTATCACCCCGCCAGGTGAAAGGGTACAACTAAAACCCTATTGAATAACGGAGGCTCGATGGGAGGCAATACGAGGGGAAGTTCAACGAATGCTTGCATTAGGTGTGATAGAAGAGTCCCAGAGTGACTAGTCCAGCCCGATCATTTTAGTGCCCAAACCCGATGGGAGCTGGCGATTTTGTAACGATTTCTGGCAGTTGAATAAAGTTACAAAATTTGACACCTATCCCATGCCTCGCATAGATGAACTGATCGACCGACTGGGAACAGCCCGATACATGACAACCCTTGATCTCACCAAGGGGTATTGGCAAATTCCCCTAGCTGAGTCAGCGAAGGAGAAAACTGCATTTGTAACACCAGAGGGGGCATCCCAATATAGAAGAATGCCATTTGGGTTACAAAATGCACCAGCAACATTCCAGCGGAAAATGGACAAGATTCTGAGGCCCCACCAGAAGTATGCTGCAGCCTACTTGGACGATGTGATTATCCACAGTACGGATTGGGACTCACATCTGCCAAAAGGGCAAGCCGTGTAAGACTCCAAAAAGGAAGCAGGTTTCACGGCCAATCAAAAAAAATGTACCATTGGACAGGAAGAGGCCAAATATCTGTGGTACACTATTGGGAGGGGAGTAATAAAACCCCAAGTCAACAAAGTGGAAGCCATAGATAGTTAGCCCCAACACTAAGAAGCAGGTTCGAGCATTCCTCAAAATTGCTGGATACTATCGGCGATTCATTCCTCACTTTGCTTCGCAGGCTGTGCCCCTAACCAACCTGACAAAAGGGAAAGAGTCTGTCATGGTGAAGTGGACCCCAGAGACTGAAGCAGCCTTCCAGTCTTTGAAAAAAGCCTTATGTAGCCAGCCAGTGCTGTACTCCCCTGACTTTTCTAAGGACTTTGTTGTACAGACTGATGCCTCAGATGTGGGTTTAGGAGCAGTCTTGTCCCAGGTTTGGAAGGGGGAAGAGCACCCAGTCATTTATCTCAGCAGAAAACTGAAATCCCACAAAGAGAATTATGCCACAATTGAGAAAGAGTGTTTAGCTGTGAAGTGGGCACTAGATTCCCTTTGTTACTATTTTCTGGGTAGACACTTTGACCTGGCTACTGATCACGCGCCCTTAAAATGGATGGCGCAAAACAAGGAGACCAACAGAAGGGTAAATAGGTGGTTCCTGGCCCTGCAGGAATTCAACTTTACTGTGAAGCATCGCCCGGGTGTTCAAATGGGGAATGTGGATGCTTTGTCTCGGGTACCACACTGCTTGCGTTCCAAACCCCAGGTTGAAACAAGAGGGGGGGTATGTGACAGCAGGCAGGTAAAATCACCTGGTTGCATACAGGATGGCAGGTATATTTGTCTCTGGTCTAGACTCTATGCTGATTTCTAACACTAAGGGAAAGTGCTGAGAGTCTTGCAGGGTTAGAAATAATGAGCCCAGCTGAGTTGAGCTGGTTCATTAATGCCTTTACATAAACTCCCAGCAGGCCTAGGTGAGTGCTCCATCCTGGAACCAGTTTCTATGTGAATAGACTGGGGAGCGTTACACACATCCTCTGAGGTAAGAAACCTGTTTGGTTGATTATAACAGCAGGGAGATAGGTGCTAGGTGTAGCACAAGGCTGCACCTAGCTGGCAGACAGGGAAACCTACAAAGTTTAGTAAGTGGCCAAGTTGGCAAGGATTTATTTTGATGTTTGTTTTTCTTTTGCTGTTTTCTACAATTGTACATAGTATAAATAAACCACAACTGCTGTTTCACTGTGCCTGTTTTGTGTAGTGAACCCTTCCAGGGGGTCTCACACACACACCCGCTGCCGAGCTAACCCCCTTACAATATATAGAAACCTAATAATTCCCCTCATGATAACATAACTACTCAAGTTCATCATTTTTAAAATTATTTTTCTGTTCTTGGGTCGTATTTGAGTACAGTTTTGTGTAACTTAACGCTTATTACTTCTGCAGGGGAATAAAAGTTGAAATGCAGAATATTGTCTGCTGGTTAGTTATCACTGGATATGTTGTCTGCAGGGAGAAATTAATTATTGAATTTAATTCAGTCTATACATACATACTCGATTGTTACAGACAATTTTGGAACTATTACGCAATCATCTTAGAGTTTATGTACATCACAATCTGGCTATTATGTATGGTGTTTCTTTGTGACTTAATGTTAGAAATATTAATTTAGTTTCAATAACTCAGTCTGTACTTACATTGATCTTTTGTGTTTTCTTAAATAATTATAATGGGCTAGAAATTAACTCAAAATTATTTAATTAGGGCAGTTAAATTATCCTTACTACTTTTGGGCAGCATTTCACTTTTCATAATAAATATAAGCCTTTTGTAATGTAATTTCTGCCCCAGTCATCCAATGTGCTTATCTCTCACTTACCTCATCTATGGCAGCTCTGATATATTATCTGTTTATTTCAGTTTTTTAAAATGCTTTTTGGTTCCCTGACTTCCTGTAGATCATGTGACATCCAGGAAGCTTTGAATCCCAGCATGCTATTGGTTTATTGCATCACAGAAGAGGATTTGATAGGGCCTGTTCACCACTTTTTACCACAGCTCCCTCATTATAATACCGCTTTCCACCCACTTTCCTCTTTTAAACCTACCATCAGCTATGTAGTGCAATGGCCTGTTTGATTTGATACAAATTGAATGGATAGTTTAGGTGGGGTCTCCTATTCCATAGTTTTGGTAAATCTAAAGGAAATTGTACAGAGATTGTACAATTAGATTGCATAGTGCATGGCCATCTTTATACAAGTACATATGAGGGAGTGGACAGAGACACCCAGTTATAAGGCTCCGTTCACATCTCAGCATTGCAGGAACCCGCTTTCCTGCACACGTTTTGGGTGTTTTGGAGCATTTTTGCTTGTCACACTGTTGGGGAAATTGCATATTTCATATTCCTCATTAAGGTTGGCCTCACAAATATCTATTAGCCTCTAATATCCTGGTTACCTTGCATGACTCAACTTATTGGCATTTGAACTGCCTTATATGGGCAAGCTAGCCCCCTCTCCTCAGGAATGCACATCTGCTTTGGCTGTCATTAACATTTAATGACAATGCAAGTATGATGTGCATTTGCAGTGTGTTTGTAAAACATACAGCAGAGCGTCCATTTTCTATGGGGTTTTCTGTGCGTTGAGAAATGTGTAGATGTAAATGGAGCCTCATTGTTCTCGTGTAAACACACCACTTTCATTTTCAGGCCCCACTCACATTCAGCTTAGTGGGAGTGCACATTTTTTGGCTGATTTTTCTTGTGTCATGCATAGCGCAGCCCATTGATTTAAATTTTCTGCCCTACACATGGCAAGGTAGCTCATGGGACATTTTGGCTTGTTATGGTTTGCATGTTTTTTACTTTTCGTTTTGCTGCATTTGTCGCTTAATTTTGGCAAAATGTGTGTTTCCCTGATGAAGTAATGTGGGCATGACGCTACGCATCGGGATTGAGTGACAGGCACACCAAAAGTGATGCAGGAATAGGAGCCTGCAGCTTGTGGAGTAAACCAGCCGTTTTATTAAATAAAATTTTTATCAACAATATAACACTATTTGGGAACCCTTTTTTCTTCCTTTTTACTCTACACTGGGTAGGACCCCCAGACCACCATACCAGCATAGAGGAGCTAGTATCCACTATAGAGAGCCACCCACTGGGCCAAAGAGAGGAGCACACTTAGAGGTAGCTGGAATTATCTACCTGTCATCACTTTTGATCATCTACTTATGATGTTAACATACAGCAGTAAGGTGAGAGGGCAATTAGCACATAGGTATCACTGCACTGTAAGAAGAGACACCTGTCACCTTTTTCAGATTCTTGCACTGTGAAAGGATAAATCACTTATAACATAACCTACTCCTGATTTATTTAGGACTACTTTAGGACTACTTTAGGATACAATACATTATGAACTTATTCAGTTACGTCATCATGTATATGCTCACCATTAGCACATATTGATTTTTATGTTCTCTATGTATAAGGATTGTTGTATATCATTTGTGCATTTATAATTTTCTGTGAGGTGTCTACACCACGTATATACACACTGAAAGTACATATTTCTCACTTGCACAGCTTTCACGTTGCATCATTTACCTTTAACAGCGCAACACCACACATTGCTATTAACCTTACATCCATTGACTACAGATTAGCCTACCAGTGTTTGTGGCAGTTAGTTGGTTCATTAATTCTTAGTGATAACGCAGGTGCACTACTATAGTTTTTTGCACCCAAAATGTGTGCTTGCTTCTGCTTTTGGAGTGCCATTAACAATTAATGACCAAAAGTGCAACTAGTTCATTTTAGGTGTATAAAGATAGCTATACACTTTAGCATTTCATTGTACACTCTCCCTTAGTTTTACCAAAACGACATAATAGGAGGACACACCATCTATCCAATCACTCTGTATCCAATTAAGCAGACCCGTGCACTACATAGTTGATGGTAGATCTAAAGGAGATCGTACAATCAGATTTACATAATGTAGGGTGAGCTTTACATACTTCCAAGACACCCTTCTTCTGTTTTCAATACTACTGTTGTATACTGATCGCTCAGCTAATGCACACTCTGTCAAATGAACTATCTATGCAAGATAAAGATAAGGTAGAAAGTAAATAGATGAATGAGGAGTAGGGATGCACCGAAATTTTGGCAACCGAATCATTTCGGCCAAAAATGGTGTTTTTGGCATATTGCCAAAAGAAAAAAAATGCCGATAGGGATACCGAAAGGGGGCAGGGTCAGCCCTGGGTGTCCGTGCATATGGAGGAGATGAGGAGTGTGTACACTGCACAGATAGTGCGGCTTGTAAGAGCCATTCTGTGCCTGGAACGATCATAGTAATGTCACTGCTTGCAGAGAGAGATACACACAAGCTATTCGATTTCACTGATGGTCGGGACCGCACAGCTAATATCCGCCCAGCCCTTATCCCATTGGCTGATGTTTGCTAGCTGTTCGGTCCTGCCCACCCCACATCAGCAGTGACATCACAATGATTGTTTCAAGCACAGAATGGCTCTTACAAGCCGCGCTATCTGTATATGGAGGAGATGAGGAGTGTCACATTGCACAGATAGAGTGGCTTGTAAGAACCGTTCTGGGCTTGAAACATCATTGTAATGTTTCTGCTTGCAGAGAGAGAGACACACGTAAGCTGTCAGATTTCACTACGGATGTCGGGAGCGTGACCAAACACCAGCCAATGGGATAGAGGCTGGGCGGGTGTTAGCTGTTTGGTCCCACCCACCCCGACATCAACAGTAAAATCTGACAGCTCGTGTGTCTCTCTCTGCAAGCAGAGACATTACAATGATGTTTCAAGCACAGAACGGCTCTTACAAGCCGTGCTATCTGTGCAATGTAACATACTCCTCATCTCCTGCCAGTGCCACCTGTCAGTGCCAATCAGTGCCATCCAGTGCCACCTGTCAGTGCCAATCAGTGCCATCTAGTGCCACCTGTCAGTGCCATCCAGTGCCACCTGTCATTGCCAATCAGTGGCACATGTCAGTGCCAACCATTGCCAGTGCCAGCTGTCAGTGCCAACCAATGCCACATGTCAGTGCCAACCAGTGCTACTCCATCTCCTGTCAGTGCCACCTGTCAGTTCCAACCAATGCCACCTGTCAGTGCCAATCAATATCGCCTATCAGTGCCCAAGAGTGCCAGTCAGTGCTTCCAATCAGTGCCATCTATCAGTGCCAATCAGTGCTGCCTATCAGTGCTTCCAATCAATGCCACCTGTCAGTGTCACCTATCAGTGCCAATTATTGCTTCGAATCAGTGCCACCTATCGGTGCCAATCATTGCTTACAATCAGAGCCACTTATCAGTGCCAATCAGTGCTGTCTGTCAGTGACCAGGCACAGGTAGGCTGCACATGACAATTGTATATAAAAATATAAATATTTTTTAAAAACTGTCATTTTTGGTTTCGGTTTTCAGCATTCGGCTAAGTGCATTTTCGGTTTCAGTTTCGGCACCAAAATTTCCATTCGGTGCACCACTGCTGAGGAGTTAGTAAGAATGGTGATCGCTGATTGCATTGTAAAAGCATCAACCTGCAGAGGTGGGTGGGAACAATCTCCTAGATGTGGAGGACAAGTGCAGGGTTTGTGCAAGGTCAGCTGGTGAACTTCTCCCTGTGTCTTACTGGTTTTCACAACCTAAGGGTCATCTAGGAAGTAATGTAGAAGTTTTCCATACAACAAACTGGATACTGAAGTAAGAGCTGATGTAGGAAAAATAGAAAGTTTTTCCATAGATATTAACCTGTGAGAGAGCGCCGTCACCTTAGGATAGAAAGTATATTATCATCACATCTATGGACTGGTGAGCTGCAGTATACATTCTTGTTCTTGGGTTTAGATAAACCTTCATTGTTTCCTTGATTCCCTGTGCTAACAACTTGCATCAGTCTTTTTGCTAGTGGTGTATTAGGTTTCTGTATTGTATACCCTTTTCTTTTCATAACTGTTTACAATAATAGTAGTATATTTTGTCTGTAACATCTATTTATCTGTGTTTGTATTACACTGTTCTACCGTTTTGATTGCCAGATGAAAAATGAATAAGCTGGTCCTTGAATATTCTATACTCTAAAAAAACCTGAAAAAAATCTTAGCTGCATGTAAACTGACCCTTTTCGACAGATGACAAAAAAAACCTATTGTTAAAACTTTCACTAACCTTTTAACTGTGGACGAGCATGATTCATTAAACCTTTAACCCCTTGAAAGTAGAATTGAATGATGATTAAAGTGGTTCTAAAGCAGGGGTGCTCAACTTTCTGAAAAGCAGGGACCACTTAAGTGGCTTGGTAACAGGTTGTGGGACACAATGAAATGAAATGGTTCCGATTTTTTTTTTTTTTTTTGAATAGCATAATGAGGATTTTAAACAACAATCAGGATCATCATTTTCCATGGGACTAGTCCCATTGGATGTTTACCCACTGTTTAATCACAATCACAAAAAAAAAGAACACAGATAGGCGCGCCTGATCAGACGAATTGTGTGAAAGGTGTCTGTTTTCACATGGATGCGCTGCAGTGCACCTGTGGCTTTCCTGTGGGTTAGCTGCTCTTTGCCATATATCTATGTCATATAATTTACTATTATATATTGCAGGTGTGGTGCACTTTCAGAAAGCACACCAAAACACCTGCATTCAGGAGTTTTGGTGCACTTGCAGAAAGATCAACAAACCCACAGGGTATAATATAGGTTTATGGCTCAGTGTAGCTAACCTGCAGGAAAGTCACAGGTGCATTGTGCTGCCCTGCGGATCAGTGTGGTATCAACCCAATAAATAAAGAGGGTTCCCATAGAAAAGTACTGTTTAAAATGGCATTATATTTAAATGGTAACAATTTCCAAAGCAATAAAAGTATTATAAAACACGCTCAAAGCTTGAAGTGCATACGTTTGGATACACAGGATTTATGTTGATTATCTCATGCACCATGTATATTTAAGGAGGAACACAAGTCACCTTTATCACCATTATTGAATGTATGAAAGACTTTTTTCTTCAGTTTGGTTTTAAGCTGAGCATTGTTAGCACAATTTTTAAAAGGATTTTCCTTTTTTTTTCTGCACCTTGGTTTTAAGAATTGTTTTATACTGATTTAAGCTGAGCATTGTAAGCACCACATTGTATTACTAGTGTATATTAGAACAGCACCATACCTACTCCTGTTCATATCACTCTCTACTCTTGTTCCCCTCTTGGGGGGCAACAGTAGGGGCAGCAGTTCTTCCCACCATACAACACTATCTTCTCATACTATCAGCGCAGCACCAACCCAACCCCCTTCCTTCTATCAGCCTAATAACCCTTTTTTTTAAAAAGTGCTCATAAATGCCCTTTGCACAACTATGTTTCATACGTAAAACGCCCATTGCTAAACTGTTCTGTTAAATAAACCGACCTTTTATCTTTCAGTTTCTGCTGGCTTTGCTGGCTGTTAAAAAGGTTCCTGTCCCAAATGCACTTGGCCTGGGACAAGAGCAGGAGTTATAGAGGAAGC
>BLSH010124856.1:25774-46713 GCA_018402905.1 Glandirana rugosa
ACACTCTACACGACCTTTTCGTTCAGAGTAGGTACCTCTGGGGTGGAGGGTTGAATGTCCTGAATTTCCTAAACGATGACTACCGAACCATGGAAGTCTTCAGATCACCACTGGGACGACATTACCCAGTCCCGACAAAACCCCCATTTTACCCTACTAAACCATCGTTACCCCCGGATGAGTTATAAGCCACCCATTAGTATGGTAATAACGACTAGTCACATATGACATCCGATTTGATATGTGACACACGTCTTAATAATCCGTTTACTCATAAAACTGGTGTAGTAGGAGAAATACGTACAACAGAGGTAGTAGGCTTTCGAGCCTATACAGCTTGGAGTAAGACAACATGCATAAAGAGGATGATGTGGTCAAAATACTCATTTGCCTAATAATTCTGCACACAGTGTATAGTTTAGCCTACAGTATACACTGATCAGCAATAATGGTATGATTACCCACCGAATATTGAGTAGGCCCCCATTGCTACCAAATCATCCCATTTTACCCCCAAAACAGCCCTGACCCATTACAGCAGGGTCACCACTAGACTTCTGAAGGTACCAAGCCATCAGTAGCAAATCCTTTAAGTCCTGTAAGTTGGGAGGTGGGGTCTCCATGGATGAGACTTGCTTTTCCAGCACATCTCACAGGTGCTTAATGGATTGAGATATTGAGAATTTGGAGACCAAGTCAACACCTAATACTCATTGTTTTGATTTCTAACCATTCTTGAAATATTTTTTCAGTGTGCAGCATTATCCTCCTTAAAGAGGCCACTGCCATCAGGGAAAACTATTTCCATGAAAGTGTGTACTTGGTCAGCAACAATGTCAGGAAATGAAAGTGTCTGCAGAAGGAGAATGTCTGTTCTTCATGTCCCTTTAAGAAGAGGTGCACGGTGCATGCGTGTGCTTGAATGGGCAACCAATGCGAACCCACGTGTGCATACGTGCGCAGGAATGCACACACACACAGGAAGCGCGCACCCACATTCTTGATGGTTCCTGGTGCCAAAAGGGCTATTTGAATGGGGCTGGAACATGGTATCAGTACTGTCTG
The DNA here is from genome assembly GCA_018402905.1 of Glandirana rugosa. NCBI lineage: Eukaryota > Metazoa > Chordata > Amphibia > Anura > Ranidae > Glandirana > Glandirana rugosa. The sequence goes on from BLSH010124856.1 coordinate 26,840, forward strand.
GTCTACAGAATTTCCTGTGACCCCTGCCATCAGTTATCCTGCATATCCTGTTCCTGGGACTACCCGGCTTGTTCCTGACTTACCTGTTATCTGCCTGCACCTGACCTCTATCTGAACCCTTGAACCCTGACTACTCTACCCGCATCAGTCCCTGAACTGCCTGCCTGTGGTCCGGGCTGTCTGCACCTTGCCAAGGTCATCAAGTGCCTTACATCTCTGCCAGCTGAATCTCCAGTCCTGTCAGAGGCACCAGCACCAGTGTTCCTGCTAAGCACTCGTGCCATTCTGCACCCCCGAACTTCCTGTCTGCTCTACCAGGGGTTCTCGAGTCAGATTTGCAAGAGGTTCTGTCCCCTGCATATCAGACTCCACCACCAGGTATGTGACAGTACAAGACAGCCATGTCAGTGGCTGCGCAGGGGCCCTCTCCTATGGACGATCTGTGTCAACATCTCGCCGGCCTTACCCAGGCTGTCAAGAACTTGCAGGAGGGCTATACCTGTCTGGAGGAACGTGTCCTGGAGCTTTCTTCCCTGGCTACACAAGGAACCAGTCGCCCTTCTCCTTCTGCCAGCACCGCTACGGCTCCAACAGTTGCCATGCTAGCTCCTGAGCCAAAGGTTCCAACACCTGAGAGATTTAATGGGGAACGCAGCAAGTTTTGTGCATTCTGCAATGCTTGTGAACTTTTCTTTGCCCTGCAACCACGGACATTTTCACTTGAAGCTACTAAAATGGGGTTTGTAATCTCTCTGTTGCAAAGAGAGCCGCAGTCCTGGGCACACCGCCTTTTGGAGCAAAAAGCTGCATCCCTGAAAAACCTCCTTCTTCCATGCCATGTCCCAGCTTTATGAGGACCCACATCTGACCTCAACCACGGAAGCAGCCTTGCACACTCTACACTGGCCCAAGTCTGTGTCCCTCAGTCACTAGATGCCCTCATAAACCTATTGATTCAAATTGATTGGTGTCTCAGGGAACGAATATCAGAAAGGGCAACAAGGTCATGCTACCCCTTGTCTTCTCCAGCTCCACTCTCCCAGCTTCTGCAGCAGCTCCACCAGTTACATCGGAGCCCTTGCAGTTGGGTCTTCTTGGCCCATCTCTCTCTGCTGAAGAACGTCAACGCCGGAAGATGCACAACCTTTGCCTATATTGTGGGGAGCCTGGACACTATGTGAGAACCTGCCCCGCAAAGCTCCGTAAGTGTCTAACCATTGCAGGCGATGTTTTGCCAGCTGTTCTCAACAACTCTTCTCACATCACTTTACCCATTTCATTACAGCTTCCAGGAGGGAATATTCAGGTCCCCACCATTGATTCCAGGGCCTGCAGCTGTTTTATGGACTTGTCATTTGCCACCAAGCACCAGATCCCATTACAACCCAAGGCCCAAGGAATGGCAGTATACCTTGCTGATGGGACAATTATTAAGTCGGGACCCATAACCCACAAAACGGTTCCGTTACCTGCCACCTTCTCTGGCGAACATCAGGAACTTTTACGTTTAGATGCTATCGCATCATCTCTGTTTCCAGTTCTTCTAGGCATGCCCTGGCTGCAAGCTCACAATCCCCACATCAACTGGGCCACGGGGAAAATTGAGTTGCAATCCCCATACTGTCTACAACACTGCTTGTAGAAAGACATTCACAAGCTTTTAACTTTGTTATGCCTGGACTATGACCCGGACTCTGAAGTTCGCCAAGCCGTCCCCACAGTGTATCACTCCTTCTTGGATGTGTTCAGCAAAAAAGGAGCAGAGACTCTTCCCGCTCATAGGCCATATGATTGCCCCATCAAGCTTCTCGCCGGAACTGAAGTCCCATTCGGTAGAATCTTTCCACTAACTGAATTGGAACTTGGTGCCCTTAAGACCTACATCGATGACAATTTAAAGAAGGGGTTCATCCACCCCTCCACATCTCCAGCTGGTGCAGGCATTTTCTTCATGGAAAAGAAAGACCTCATGTTACGGCCTTGCATTGATTACTGAGAGCTGAACAAAATCAGGTTTTAAACCGCTACCCTCTCCCGTTGGTCCCTGAACTCTTCCAACAACTCGAAAGGGCAGTCATATTCACAAAACTGGATCTCTGTGGGGCCTACAATTTAGTCCATATCCCGGAAGGCGACAAGTGGAAGAGCGCGTTTTGCACTCGTTTTGGGCACTATGAGTATTTAGTGATGTCGTTCGGGCTCTGCAATGTCCCTGCTACATTCCAGCACTTTATAAATGATGTGTTCAGAGACTTTTTAGATCTATTTGTCATTGTATACCTGGATGACATTTTGATCTTTTCTTCATCCCTGGAAGAGCACCGCAACCATGTCAAAAGTGTTGTGGGCCGTTTGTGGCAATATAGACTTTATGTTAAGCATGACAATGGGACAATGGGACATATTATATTAGTCAAGGGCATCAAGATGGATCCCCAAAAAGTGTCTGCTATCCTGTATTGTCCAACACCCACTGACCGAAAAGGGATCCAACACTTTATCGGATTCGCTAACTTCTACCGAAAATTCATCAGGGGGTTCTCAGCCATTATCACCCCCATCACCCAGCTAACCAAACAGGGCATCCAGTTCCATTGGTCTGCAGAGGCACAGACAGCTTTCAAAACTCTTAAGAGATTATTCACTTCAGCACCTGTTCTAAAGCATTCTGATCCAGTTCATTCATATGTCCTAGAGGTAGATGCATCAGAGACGGCAGTTGGAGCGATGCTTTCCCAAAGACAAGGCGTTAAGGCTCTTCTGCACCCACTTGCATTCTTTTCCTGCAAATTATCTGTAGCCGAAAGAAATTACAATATGGGTGACTGGGAGCTGTTGGTGATCAAATCCACACTTGAGAAGTCACAATATTTGCTGGAAGTTGCTGCTCATCCAATCTTGATTTATATGGACCACAAGAATCTTGAATATTTAAGGACTGCTAAAAGACTAAAACCACGTCAGGCCAGATGGGCACTATTTTTTTCAAGATTTGCCTTCCACATCACGTACAGGACAGGGTAAAAAAAATACACAGCCTGATGCGCTTTCGCGCATGTACAACGAGTCAGAAAATCCATCATCTCCCCATACCATTCTACCCTCTGGGAACTTTCTGCTGCTTGAGGAAGATCTGCTGTCCCAAATCAGGCGAGCCTCAGCCAGTAAGGTTGCCTCTTCAGGAGTAAACTTGCAGGTGAAGGATGGCTTACTGTTTTACAATGACAAAATCTTTGTACGAAATACGAGTTGTTGTTCTTGGGCTGTGTCATGATCAAACACTGGCAGGACATTTTGGTATCCACAAGACTTCTGAACTTCTTCAGCACACGTTTTGGGTGCCGCAAGTGGGAAATGACTGTAAGAAATATGTGGAATCCTGTACCACTTGTATCCAAAACAAAAGCAGCAAGACCAAAACCTGGGGTTTGTTGAGGCCACTCCCTGTACCTGAAAGGGCCCGGAAGATGAGTTTGGTAGATTTCATCGTGGAATTACCCCCATTAGAGGACTCTTCCACCATTTTTGTGGTGGTAGACCTATTTACCAAAATGGCACACTTTGTACCAATGAAAGGCACGCCTTCTACCCCTGAGACTGCAAAAGCCTTCATCAAAGAAATCATAAGGTACCAACGAATATTGTCTCTGATCGAGGGATGCAATTTACCTCTAAATTCTGGAAGGCTTTATGTGAAATTTTGAGAATTGAGCTATCCTTTTCATCAGCATATCATCCGCAAACAAATGGCCAAACGGAAAGAACCAATCAAACCCTGGAGCAGTATCTTTGCTGTTTTTCTTCCTTCTTGCAGGATGACTGGGTTGCATTATTGCCATTAGTGGAGTTTGCGTACAATAACTCTGTACACTCTGCCAGCAATCAATCACCATTTTTTGCTAATTACGGCTTTCATCCATCTTTCTTGTCTAACTCCATCCTAGAAAGCTCAGTACCAGCCGTGCACGAAACAGTGAATTTTTCCAGTACAAATAATAGGTTACTAAAGGAGACAATGACAAAGACTCAAGAAGACGACAAAAAAGTCTTTGACAAGAAAAGAAAAGGAGAATTAAATTTGGAACCAGGCGAATTGGTCTGGTTATCCACAGCAAGCCTAAAGATGGCCTGTCCGTCAAGGAAATTTGGTCCAAAATTTGTGGGACCTTTCCTAATAAATAAAAAAATCAACAGTGTGGACTATGAGTTGAAGATACCAGATGCGATGCGGATCCATCCTGTGTTTCATGTCACTTTATTGAAGCCTGCAATTCTTAATCCTTTTCCAGGTCGAAAGACCGGTCCACCCGAACCAGTGTAAGTGGATGGAGAAGAAGAATTTGAGGTGGAATCTATTCTGGACTGCAGGAAAAGAGGTAGCCATGTCCAATACTTGACTAAATGGAAGTGGTATGGGCTGGAAGAAAATTCATGAGAACCCGTGGATAACATTTATGCCAAGAAGTTTATTCAAGTGTTCAAGAGAACCCATCCTGGAAAGCTGGCTCATGTGGGCATCTGGAGGCTGCCCATTAGGGTGTAATGTCAGGAAAGGCAAAGTGTCGGCAGAAGGAGAATGCCTGTTCTTCATGTCCCTTTAAGAAGAGGTACATGGCCCATGCATGTGCGCGAACAGGCAACCAATGCGAACCCACATGCGCATGCACGCACATTCTTGATGGTTCCTGGTGCCAAAAGGGCTATTTACATGGGACAGGAACATGGTATCAGTGCTGTCTGGTCTATAGTGTTTCCTGTGACCCCTGCCATCAGTTATCTTGCATTTCCTGTTCCTGTGACTACCCGGCTTGTTCCTGACCTACCTGCTCTCTGCCTGCACATGACCTCTGGCTTGCCTGTGAATATTATTCTGCCTGATCGCTGGTACCTTGCTGTCTGCCTGCTGCCAACTCAGTTTGTGACCTGAGTACTCTCCTGCCTGCTCCTCGATACCTCGCTGCCCACCTGCTATCTGACCCAGCTTGAACTCTGACTACTCTACCTGCATCAGTCCCTGATCTGCCTGCCTGTGGTCTGGATTGTCTGCACCTTGCCAAGGTCATCAAGTGCCTTACATCTCTGCCAGCTGCATCTCCAGTCCTTCCAGAGGCACCAGCACCAGTGTTCCTGGTAAGCACTAGTGCCATTCTGCGCTCCCGAATTTCCTGTCTGCATATCAGACTCCACCACCAGGTACGTGACAAACAATGTTTAGGTAGGTGGTACATGTAAAGTAATATCCACATTATTTGGCAGAATGCAAGGGTTTCCATTAGAACATTGCCCAAAGCATCACACTGACTCCGTAGACTTCCTCCTTCACATACTTCATCCAGGTGCCATCTCCCCAGGTAGTAGAATGCACATGTACCTGGCCATTCATCTGAAATATATAGGAAAATGTAATTCATCAGAACAGGCCACCTTCCTCCATTGCTTCATGGTCCAATTCTGATAGAACAGGTAGGCACCCTGACAAGTCTGCGGCTACACAGGCCTAAACACAACAAACTGCATTCACATGTTTAATTGCAGCCCAATCTATACCATCAACTTTCAGATGCCAATGTAATAAGACAATCAATGTTATTGACTTTGTCTGTCAGTGATTTTACTGTTATGGCTACAAAGGGGGTGTGGTGTATAAACTGAAATTATGGCAACATCCAAATTAGAGACAAAAAAAAAAGGAAATCCTCCAAAAAGATGGGACTTTGAGGTATGGCTGATCTGTGTAGCACAGTGGTTCTCAACTCCTGTCCTCAGGACCCACCAACAGGCCAGATTTTAGGTATTACCTTGGGGAGATGCAGACTTGAATACTGCAATCACTGAGCAGCAAACAATATCACCTGTGATGTATTCCAGTTGGCTTGCAAACCTCGTCTATTAGTGGGTCCTGAGGACAGGGGTTGAGAATCACTGGTGTAGCAGAAATACATTGCATGCCGTATATGGCATATTACTTCAATTGCAATCTCAGAAATATACATTTAATTAATTTTTGGTATTCAACAAATAAAACTGAATGTGGTTTAACCAATGAGGTCTAAAATCAATTGTATGAATAGTACTTGCTATATATGGTATGCAGCATATTACTTCAACTGTAGTCCTAAAAAAACATTTTATGTGATTGTGACTGATATGACTGTTTCAACACCGACTGTACAATATCTATGGCTGAGGTCTCTGACATGATACAAAGTAGTTTTTATTTCTTGAAAAAAGTGTGTCATCTTTCCCTCTATCTATTAAAATGGCTTCCATGATGTATAGTGTGGTATGCTTCTAACTCTTGCCTGTGAGACAATCCACTGCAATTTTTATATCACTTTAAAACCTGCTTCATGTCTCCATGTAGTAATGCAGCCTACTCAAAAGGCTTACATAATGTGCAGCATTTCTGTGCTATATTTCTGTCTCTTGTCTCTTTTTGCAATTGTTACTTCATAATAAAACCTACCTTGTCACTCCCTCTAGAATTGCAAAAAGGAGAATGCCCTCCAGGGAAAGGGACTTTAAGGCATAAACAGACAACAAAGACGTATATACACACAAAATAGTATAACATTCTTTCAAGTTTTATTGTACAAAAATTGATTAAAACAGCATCACTGACATGGGAGATGCTATAGGATTTGGGAGAAATAATGCAGTATATCCGTACCAAACTCCCTTAGGATGTTTGGAACGCATATACTGCATTATTTCTATCTGCTCAGAGGTTTTCATGTCTCTATGTCACCCATGTGTATGCTCTGTTACGCATTACCATCCATCCCTCATCTGAACCCTATAGCATCTCCCATGTCAGTGTTCTGTTTTAATCAATTTTTGTAGAATAAAACTTGATAGAATTTTACACTATTTTGTGTGTATATAAGTCTTTGTTGTCCGTTTATGCCTTAAAGTCCCTTTCCCTGGAGGGCATTCTCCTTTTTCATGTAATTGGGATCTTGGCATTTCTCAGATCTCCCACCACACCCCGTGCTCCCTCTAGAATTGTGGCCTAGTTAAAACTTTTGTGATGTACAGCGTGTCTGTGCTATATTTCTGACTGTTGTCTCTGGTATAATGTATTTTTTTTTCTGAAATTGTACTTTATGATAAACCTACCTTGCATCTCTCCTTTTTGCAGCAGCCTGTTAAAAAGGATTCCATGATGTAGAGTGCTCCTATGCTATATTCTGGCTACTGTTTATAACATATTGCGTTGTAATTTTTATTTCACAATTTAACCTGCCTTGTCTCTCCTCCATAGTGTATGTGGAGGTTTTCTATTTGTGTGTCTTGATTTTATTTTTATTTTTTTCACAGTTGTTTGAAATGGATGGACTTGTGTCTTTTTTCAACTAGATTAAATATGAAACTATGTAATTGTTGACTAAGTGCAGATGGTGTTGTCAGCCCTTCTGCACTCATATTTAAGTTACAGACCTTGAAGGGTTTGTTCTCCTGTGGTAAGAGGGTGGTGGAATGAGAGAATGGTTCCTTATCCCCTCCCTACCCTTACCACTACCACCCCTCCCACTTCCCACAGTTCCCCTCCCCTCACCTCCTCCCTTTTACCCCTTTATTTCTATTTAATCTCCTTTCTTATCACTCTTGTGCTACCCCTCTTACACTCCTTATTATTCTTGAATTCTAGGGTGTTTTGTACCTCCGATGTGTCCATTTTAACATTGCACACATGAGGTTTTCTGCCCTTTCTGCATTTCCATACGCGCACTTTTGGTAATGTGCATTGTACGACATTTCTCTTTCTGTTTGGAAATTGTCACATCATTAATCAATCACAATTGTTTCCACTGTATTTTTTGTTGTGACTGGAAAAGCTTTCTTGTATCCTATATGTTTTTTTCCAATAAAGAACATTATGTAAAAAAATGCCTTGTCCCCTTCTATATCTCTCTCTCTCGCTCTCTTGCACAACAACCTAGTAAAAAGGTTTCTGTGATGTGCAGAATGTTTGTTCCATACTTCTGGATATTGTCTATCATATAATACACTGTAGTTTTTATTTTTCAGTAAAACCTGCCATACCATCCCTCTAAAATTGTGGCCTATTCAAAAGGCATACATAATGTCCAACATGCCTGTGCTATATTTCTGGCTCTTGTCTCTTACATTATACTCCGTAATTTTCATTTAATATTAAAACCTGCCTCAACTCCCTTTTGAAATGCAGCCTGGTAAAAAGGTGTATACGGTGTACAAAATATCTTTGCAATATTTCTGACTCTTATCTCTAACATGATCCACTGATTTTTTTTATTTCTGCATTAAAAGTATTTTTTATCTCTTTTTCTCTCTCTCTCTCTCTCTCTCTCTCTCTCTCTCTCTCTCTCTCTCTCTCTCTCTATGTGTGTTTTTGCAGCCTACTGTAAATGATTACATGCTGAGCAGCATGCTTGTGGTATTTTATGTCTCTTGGCTCTGATATAATACACTAATATGTTTATTTTGAAAAACCTCAAAAAGTCTCATCTCTGTCCCTTAAAATTCAGTCTTTTAAAACTGCTTACATGATGTGCAGTGTGTCTGTGCTATTTTTGCCCATAAAATATTTCAACTACCTTCCTCAAAATGACAAGAAATAAGTGAGTGCTGTAGTGACTACCAGCTGGAGACTGGTAAGATCATATATTATAGTACACATTGCCAGAACACCATGGACCTTCAGGGCTATGTCCAAATATTTATTGTATAATAAATATTTATATGACAACAGTAAAGGTGCAATGTGTTGGGGCTATGCAGGAGGAAGGGTTCCCCTGTACTATATTTCTGTCTCTTTTCTTTAATACACTATCATTTTTGTTTCACAATAAAACCTGTCTTGTCTCTCCCTCTTACATAGCAGCCTAGTAAAAAAAAAGGCTTCATGATGTGCAGCATGTTCATGCTATATTTTGGCTATTGTTTTTTACATATTGCACTGGTATTTCATTGTACAATATAACTTGCCTTGTCTCTCCCTCTTGCATTTCTGCCTTGTCAAGCTGCTTACATACTATCAAGCCACTGTACTATATATCTGGCTTTTGGAATAAAAATTGCCTCATCTTTGGAATGTGGGGTTGTAATTTTTAAGTGTTGTGCCTTCTGTGTTGATATTTTATTGAATACTTAGACAATACATTTGTGGTACAAAAATAGCTTTTAGATCAGTTCTGTTTACTACTTCAACCACTTAGTTCTTGCTGCAAAATAAAAAATCATGTATTGCAGCAAAAAGTACCTAAAATAATTATTAGGTTAAAATCAAAGTAGCTGCTGCTGTATGCAGTCCAAGAGATATAATAAAATTACAATAAATGTATTAAATATAGAAAAACAATATGGTTCAAATGGTTTTCTAACACAGCATATAGTTTTGGGGCCTCTCACAAGCAGTTAATTTGAAAAATGTATGTTTTTTCCATATTACCGTCAAAGTTGTATAAAATTGAGGGCCCTCTCTCAAATTTATTTTGTATTGGCACGTGTCCCCCTGGCAGTGCCCAGCTCTTCATACAGTTTGCTTGATAATCTCTATTTATCTATAAAATAGCCTAAATTGATTTTCAAGGTTTGGTTCCCGTTGACCCCAATAGGGTTCAGATCAACGTTTGCAATTTGTGTCTGCAAATCAATTCCAAGTTGATTCATTCATCACTAATCAACAGTAATAGGTGTGTGTGTGTGTGCGCGTGTGCACGTGTGCATGTAAGAGGGGTAACTAAGAAACTCCACACTGATTATCCTAAATGGGGACAATTTTTTTAGCAAATAACAAGCTTCATTTTAAAGAAATTATTTCAAATAAAATCTTGAAACATAATCCATATACAATAAACATCATATTGCTAATGAACAATTATTTTTTCTGTAATAAAATCTTAATTAAGGAAAGCCTACAACCATATTCAATATACAGTAAATATTTATTTTATCCTACCAGTACATATATTAAAGATACAATATTTCATAGATAATATTACAAATGTACAGTTTAGCTCTATTAAGTATAGACAGTAGCACACAATTGGCATGATTTACAAATAGCACACAATTGGCATTATTTACAAGCTACAAATGTTATCAAGTGTAAAAAAAAATGAAATCAGCCTCACATGAAATGGTGCCTGATTCAAACTTTTTGTTCATACCAATATTATGTAAAGACAGCATGTTTGTCTTCCGAGATATCTTCCCATACAAACTGTGCTTACACATATAAAAGTGAAATTTGCACACGTCATTGGGCTACTAAAATTTGAAAACATGTCAAAATAAGCCATGCAAGCTCATTTTACATTTTAGTGAATTCGACTGAATGTAGCAGATTTTTGTTTTGTGCTATTGAAAGCATCTACTGTTGTGTGTCACAGTACATCCTGTTTTATGTACAGTATAATTTTACCCTTTTTACAGATTCTGCAACCATAAACTAACATAAACATAAGCTACAATAAAAAATAAAAATAATGAATTGGCATTAAGATAATTGACTAAAGTGTTAGTGTTGTATATAGTATGTGTTTGCATGATTCATTGATTTAATTTTGATTTTGTGATGTTCTCCATTAAGCCATAGCTGTATGTTCCATTATGCCTTTATAGACGTAATTTTGTATCTTAGAAGTTTTGTGAAGAGCTTTAAAAGTGCTTTTTGGCTATTATAGGTGTTTTTTTGCTTGCAATTTTACATCTTTCATCTACAAAGCCTAATAATAGTGCATCTCTGATAACAAAAAATATCTTTGAAAAACTTAGGATGTGCATTAGAGCCAAAAATGTTGGTAACGTTTTATATATGTGGATTTCTAAAGCAGCCAATAAGAGAATTAATCCAGATTATGTTATTTATTTTTGCATTTATAGTTATTACATAGTTAAGTTAAAACAATAATAATGTATATGAAAAATAAATCATAACATGCAGAATTTTCGAACTGTAACCTGAAAGTTAGTCACAAAAAAAAACAAGTACACGAAAGGAAGTAGAAATGATGATAATAATGAATTGATTTACTTCATTTTTTGATATTTTAGATTTAATATAATCTGCCTTTACATTTCGGTTTTGCAATCCCAGCAAAATGCCTGTTTATTCAGACATCTACAAAGTAATTAAATTAGTTTCTAAACTTAAGACCCATGTTAATTGCCACTGTGGATAGTGCAACAAATGTTATTTTCTTTAACAAAAATAATTTCATGTAATTACAAGATAGGGAAATTACGTGAAAGATAATTAATACTAATTTGTCTAAATGCATGAAAATATGTTGATGACACTGAATGCTTTATGATGATGTTGTAGTCATCTGTCTATATGTCTATTTATCTACCTATCTACATATAAAATATATACAGCATACGTTTTGTGTTTATATTTACTATGCACTTTCTGATGTGTGGGATTTACTTTTGTGCAATTTTTTAGCTGGCCAAGCTTCATTATCTCAGGACTAGTGAGAAGAGCAATTACTAATACTGAAAACTGTAGGGACTGGCAGAAAACTGCTAGTTAGGCTAGGAGAAGTGAGATGGACCTAGTGCTGAGATGAGGCATACTTTTGATATAATCAAGATTGGTAAATTACAGCAACATCTAAAGAGATAAGACAGTTGAGAAAGTCAGGTAGAAATTACCAGTCAGAAAATTAGTTTTTAGCAGACAACTCCAGGAATGCAGGAATTGAGCTGCAAGATGTTCACAGTCTCCAGCTCCAGGATTGGTTAAAACAGCTGGATGCAAGGAAAATTAAATTGTACAATATAAGGTTTGCTGCTAGCCAATAAACAATTCTACTGATTTTGCTGAACTCTGCAGCACCTTTCCCTTCCACTCTGTACCAGATTTGGGTGCAAACCAGTTATCACACCCCCACAATAGTGTTCTAATTCATGAGTCTTTAGTATAATCAAATAGGATATTCTCACTATCATTAGCAAAGCTATCTGTTTTTATTATGTTCAAGTGCATTTTGGGATTGTGGAAATCTCTTATCACCAAATGAGCCCCAAAAGACTTGCAAAATGGTAAGTAAGATAAATCAAAGTTTGTTTTTGACTTGGCAGGCTGTCATTGAAGATCTTCTGTATATTTGTTTTAGCAAAACAATAACATTCAATAATTATATCACTATTTTCACCCAAAACACTAATATCTGCAAAGTAAAAATCTAAAGGATTTATAACGCAGTGAATGGCATGGTAAAGACTCTATTAAAGTGGAAATACGGGCAAAACCTAACTAACACTAAACCTACTCTCTACCACATTTTAAACCTACTCTATCTAACCCTGCAAAGCAAAACTCACTAAACTTATCTAATCTGCAGCCAATCTAGTTTGGTGCCAGCATCAGCTGTCAGTGGCGGCTTCAGTGTTTAGGCATGTGCAGGAGAGGCAGCTGACTACGGAAGCCCCAAAGTGATTCTATGGGTGACGACACTTCCCAGCCATTTCACAGTCATTGTCTGTCCTCTTCTGCACACAGCCTCCGCCGCTGGAAACTGGACTGGAGAGATATTTGCTTTACAGGGTTAGATAGTTTCGATTTTGGATGTGGCAGAGAGCAGGTTTAGAGTTAGTTTGTTTTTGTCTGGACTTACACTTTAATATAGAAGTACATTTAACTTAAAAACTACAGTTAATTTACCAGTGAAACAGAAAGTCACTAAATATTTTAGTAAGAGTCCTCTAATTTACTGTGTTGCTGATCGTGTGTTCATCCCCGCATTTTTTGAAGGGAGACCAGAAAAAAACCGGGGAAGCCTGAGATGAGATCCATTGGCTGCTGTAACTACAGCCCCAAATGATCCACAATGGCTCAAAAGTAAAATGGTCCAGAAGTATTTAGACAGAATAAAGGTCGATAAATCACCTGGACCAGATGGCATCCATCCACGGATCCTAAAAGAATTGAGCTCTGTAATTTCAAAGCCATTGTATCTAATTTTTAGGGACTCGTTAATGACTGGAATAGTACCACTGGATTGGCGTAGGGCCAATGTGGTGCCCATATTTAAAAAGAGATCAAAGTCTTTACCAAGTAACTATTCACCTGTTAGTTTAACTTCTATAGTTGGGAAGATATTGGAGAGTTTAATAAAAGACCACATAGATGAGTTCTTGTTGGAAAAAAATATTTTAAGCAGCAGACAGCATGGATTTATGAAAGACAGAAGTTGTCAAACAAACCTGGTTTCTTTTTATGAGGAGGTAAGTAAAACCTTGTACAGAGAGGTGGCTGTGGACGTGGTATACTTGGATTTTGCAAAAGCATTTCACAAAGTTCCCCACACAAGGCTAATGTGTAAAGTAAAGTCTACAGGCTTGGAAAGATCAGTTTGTAAATGGATAAAAAACTGGCTAAAAGACAAATTCAGAGAGTAGTGGTTAATGATTCATACTCTGAATGGTCTAAGGTTATCAGTGGTGTATCCCAAGGTTCAGAGTTGTAGTGGAGTGCTAATATGTTGGTCCTTATGCCTTATATTGATAGTGACAAGTTCTCAATGATACAAATGTATATATGCTTTTTCATTAGCATTTGTATGTACTCACCATTGTGTCATTTGTGCTTCCATGTATGTTTTGACCTTAGTTTCAAGAGACTACAATGTACTGTAATAGAACATGTTTTTTCTTGTACGACCTTTGTAAAATATATGCGATCTGGTGGGTCTCGCCAGGTTCAATTGATCAATATATTTTGCCAGTACTTAATTGTTACCTCTACCTCAAACACACCCCCTTTTTTTTTTTTTTTTTGTACGACCCTTGTAAAATATATATTTTTTTTTTTGGCCCGATTACACCTCTGAATGGGCCTGTTTCAATTGTGGCTCCTCCCCTGACCCTCGCTCCTGGTGCTTTGCTTCTGTCTCCCCCCGGCGCGCCCAGCCCTCTGGGCGGTGCGTACGGTCCGGGGGGTTGTCTGATCGGCCGTGGCGCCGGACCCGCCCTCCCCGTGGTGGCTGGTCGGCTGCAGGGGCGAGGTCAGTCATGTAGGCGCGTCGGCGCCGTGGTGACGTCGGACGGGGTTGCACCTGGGGCTTAGTTCCCTGGGCGTGCGACCGCGTGGGACGCCGCCATGGCGGGGAATCGGCGGGAGTTTTGGCGGACCCGGAAGTATTTGGACGTCAGACCCACTGCACAATCTGTGCAGTGTTATAACAAGCCAACCAATCATTTTCCTACTCATAGGTAACGCCCATAATTTGGGAGGTTTCTGTTGCTGGACTTCCTTATATAAACTGTGGTCATTACACACTATCACAGACACGGTTACCACATCTGAACTGTTGGCTGCTGAGGTGTTGTTCATCTCTCAATGCTAAGGTAAGACACGATCAAATGTCCATACTTTTTTCAAAAACCTTCGAAATTTACACTATAAAAACTCTAACTAGCAATATCATATCAGCTTATTTTGTTCAAGTATATGCATTAGAGTATACGTTTAAATCTACAGATCTCTCCAGCTATATCTATTTCAAAACTGCCTGGCACTAGCCTACTATCTTACTACACAGTAAGTAGATTCAGGTGGGATTGATTTACCAGCTGCCTCCTCCTATATGCCCTATTTCAAATCAATCTTTCATTATCTCACACTCAAACTTTTTTATTATAGGTGGTCCGTCCATCTTCCCCTTTGGGTTCGGATTTGCTCCCCACAGTGATTCTTGTGGGGGACACCTGTGGAAGCGCTGGAGGGATATAACAGGGTCGGCCACTCTTTACCTTTGTTTTCACACTCCCCTCCCCCATCACTCATTGGGGGTTGTTGGTCATACAAAACATTGATATTTTTCTAGCCAAAAATTTGGGGACACCCTTGGCTCCCAGCTCAACTTTAGCTGATGTATGCTCTCTTTAAATCCAAGAGGTAAGTAGCAACCGATGATTCCCACCGATCGCATTAATTATGGTCATCAATGTTTATGTCTGTTTGTGCCAAATAACCATTATGTGTTACAGCAAATGAAATCCTTGTATTATACTGTGGTCTATTTACAGTTTTTCGTATTATGTTTTTAGAACCAAAGCTATACAGTGACCTTTCTCCCTGAGGAAGAAGTTTGTTACATAACTTAAAATAACTTCGAAACATGTAGGAGAGGAAGTTGCACCTTCACCACCAGGACCATTTGCTCCAATTGAGGGTTTGCTTGCTTCCACACTGTTACCTGTGTTTTCATTTGGTTCATTTTTTTATATGTATACTATTATGTTTGTATATGGCAACCACATTACTCGTCATGTGACGGTTTTAACCCTGATCTAATAAATTACCAATTCTTTTTTGACACTTTTTTGTATACTTTATGTTTATTTGGGGGAATTCTGTGTTGCGGCAAATCCCTATGGGCCCTCCTTCTTGCAAGGTTCAGAGTTGGGACCCTTAAATTAAGGATTAAAAGTACCATTTCAGTGTTTGCAGATGACATCAAGCTATGCAGTGTAATAACATCCTTACAGGATGTCTCCAACATACTGTACAAGCCAACCTCAATGCACTGTTTAATTTGGCGACTATGTGGCAAATGAGGTTTAATATAGATAAATGTAAAGTTATGCACTTGGGGGCTAAGAATATGCATGCATTATACATACTAGGGGGAGTAAAACTGGGGGAATCCATAGTGGAGAAGGATCTTGGGGTTTTGGTAGATCATAAGCTTAATAATGGCATGCAGTGCTAAGCTGCGGTTTCCAAAGCGTGCAAAATCCTTTCATGTATTAAGAGAGGTATAAGAGAGAGATATAATTTTTCCCCGTACAAAACATTAGTAAGAACTCATCTGGAATATGCAGTTCAGTTTTGGGCACCAGTTCTCAAAAAGGATACCAGGGAACTGGAGAAAGTGAAGAGAAGGGCAACCAAACTGATAAAAGGGATAAGGGAGCTCAGCTATGAGATAGATGAGAGGAACTGACTTTATTCTCTCTCGAGAATAGGAGATTAAGGGGAGATATGATCAACATGTACAAATAAATAAGGGGTCCATATAGTGAACTTGGTGTTGAGTTATTTACTTTAAGTTCATCACAGAGGACAAGGAAGCACTTTTTACATCTAGAGGAAAAGAGATTTCATCTCCAAATATGCAAACGTTTCTTCACAGTTAGAGCTGTGAAAACGTGGCCAGCACAGTAGATTGGTTTAAAAAAAGTCCTGGATTCTTTCCTTAATGTACATACAGTAACATAACTGCGTACTAACATTTATAGGTAAAGTTGATCCAGGGAGAATGATCCCGCTATAGCAAATTGGATCATGCTTTGCTGGGGTTTTTTGCTTTCCTCTGGAACGACTGTGGGTGAAGGATTGTATATATGGGATTGTATGGTTATATATATATATATATATATATATATATATATATATATATATATAACCTGACTAACTATGTAACTATGTATGTACACTACAATAATTTGATTTTTTTATACATACTTACCTGTAAAATCCATTTCTTTCAAAGGATATCACAGGAAATAGAGCAGGCTATGTATTCTATACATACTGGGTTATGTGCCACCTATAGGTGAATGGACACTGGCAATCAAACAAAAAACAAACAGGAAGTTTCCCTTCCTATATAACCCCTCCCACACTGGGGGCACTTCAGTTTTGTAGCAAGCAATGAACTCCACAAAGACAAAGAGGGGAGGTACCTCTGTGCCCCGTCATGTCCTTTGAAAGAAATGGATTTTACAGGTAAGTATGTATTTTCTTTCTCGGACATCACGGGACACAGAGCAGGCTATATATTCTATACATACTGGGAAGTCCCAGAGCAATCCCTGAGGGGAGGGAGACACAATCCCAATTAAACAGCAGCCCTTAATACGCTGTGGCCAAAAAGCAGGATCCTCCGCTGTTTTAACATCCACTTGATTGAATCTTGTGAATGTATGTACTGAGGACCATGTAGCGGTCTCACAAATCTGTGCCACCAACGTCTGGTGGCAGAAAGCCCAGGAGGTCCCTATTCTCCTGGTAGAATGAGCTCTCTCCCTGAATGGGTGAGCTTTCCCCTTTAAACTATCATCTTGAGTAATCAGCTGGCTAATCCA
The DNA here is from genome assembly GCA_018402905.1 of Glandirana rugosa. Classification (NCBI taxonomy): domain Eukaryota; kingdom Metazoa; phylum Chordata; class Amphibia; order Anura; family Ranidae; genus Glandirana; species Glandirana rugosa. The sequence continues at coordinate 43,925 of BLSH010124856.1, forward strand.
CAGCAAAAACAGCTGCCTTGGATGCCATCTGACCCTTCCAAGGGCCTTCAGGCAAAACAAAAAAGGCATAAGTCTTACTGATGTCTGCAGATCTATTCAGATAGATCTTAACAGCACATACCAACTCTACAGAGTGCAATCGTCTCTCCTTCGGCGAGGAGGGCTGAGAATAAAAAGAAGATAAAATAATATCTTCATTGAGACAAAAGGCCGACACTACCTTCGGTAGGAAGGATGAAAGAGGCCACAACACCACCTTATCCTGGTGCAATCTCAACTATGAAACCCTTATGGCTGGGTGATTGCAAAAAAGAAAGACTAGTTTCCTAGTCAAAAGAACCAAGGGAATCCACTAATAGGTTTAAAAGGCTGCTTCTGCAGCACTGACAAAACCAAATTCAAATCCCATGGACAAGGAGGAAATCTAACAGGTGGTAACAGATGAATTACCCCTTGAAGAAAGGTCCTGATCAAGGAGTGAGAAGTCAAAGGCTTCTGAAAATATATGGACAAGGCAGAAACCTGTCCTTTGATAATAGTCAAAGCCAGCTTCAAGTCTACTCTTGCTTGAAGAAAGGCTAGCATTTTACCAATCACATACTTGCGTGGATGCCATTTCCTGGCCTCACACCACGCAATGTAAGCCTTACAGACCCTGTGATAAATATTCCTGGTGACTAGCTTTCTAGCGTTTAGCATTGTAGACAACACAGGGCCCGAAAACCCTAGGATCTCTCAATACCGTGGCTTCAATCGTCATGCCGTCAACTTAGTGCATGTAAATTCAAATGGAATATAGGACCCTGATAGAGTAGATCAGGTCGGACTGGAAGCTGCCAAGTCCCATCCGCTGTTAACCTCATCATCTCTGGGTAGCAAGGTCTCCTGGCCCAATATGGCGCCACTAGAATGATTGTTGCTGCCTCCTCCTGAATTTTGCGCAAGAGATACGGTAGCAGAGAGATTGAGGGAAAGGCATAAATCAAGGAGAACTGGGAATCACCAGAGCACCTACTCCTATAGCCAAAGGATCCCCCTGCTCGGGACACAAACTGCTGGACTTTGTTGTTGAATCGGGATACCAGTAGATCCACCTCTGGCACCCCCTGGTGCAGGCAAATTTCCCAAAACACTTCAGGATGCAGCAACCACTTTCCCGGGTGTATCTGTTGGTGGCTGAGAAAGTCCGCCTTCCAATTTTCCCACGCCTGGGATGTGAACTGCAGAGAGACTTGCAACTTCCTTGTGTGCCAACTGACTCTTAGTGTCACCCTGATGGTTGACATAAGCCATCATCGTGGCCTTGTTGGTCTGTAGCCTTACCAGGTAGCCCTGCAACCTGGATGTCCAATACCTCAGCACTAGCCGAATGGCTTGTATTTCTAGGAAGTTGATGGGCAATCTCTGCTCCACCAAGGACTATCTCCCCTGGACCGTGGAGTCCCCCATGACCATTCCCCAGCCTATAAGACTGGCATCTGTGGTCACAATCTTCCAAGATACTGGAAGGAAAGATCTGCCCTGAGACAGATTCTGGTTACTAATCCCCAGATGAGACTCCATCAGGCCCTGGGAGATAAGGACATACAGGAATCCAAAGTCTGCAATTGTCTGTTCCACTCTGCCAGGATGTTGTGCTGAAGCACCCTGAAACTGTGCATAGGGAACTGCCATCTTCCCTAGCAGCCTCATACAGAGGTGAACTGAAGAGTGTCTCAGTGCCCTCACCTGGCTTACCAGAGCCTTGAGGTTGGGTCTTTATATGACACGTGTGGTGGTAAAATATAAAAGGATGGATATTTTAATTATTATTAAAGAATTCGTATCAAAACAAGTAGATATATACATAAATCAATAACCAAGGTAGAAATAATAATAACATAATTGTACAGTATAAATTACATCAGCAACATGATTGTATGGTATAAAATCAATATATTATGATACTGAATTCATAAACAAGAAAACAAAAAATTAAAAATTAATTCCCCGAACCATCCATTGGCGTATATACATACAGTTAGTCGTGCACAGATAATAATCTGTGCACTACCATGGCTCTTTATGGTACCCCATAAGGGAATGGCCCCAATGACATATTAATAAAATACTGGAATATAACATAGTAAGCATGTGGAAGCTCTACACATTTCGTGATCTCAAATCCCTCATCAGGAACGTGCTTGTATGTAATCTGGAATAGAAGTTAAAGACAATAGGTAATGACTATTATATATCATAAGAACCAAATGAGGGGTGAGCCCCACCCCCCAAACAAGTAGAGGTCTCATGAATATCGCCTACCATTTCCGCGTTGAGGCGGCATACCATCAGTGCACACCAGCCGTCCGGGAACATCCTGTCAGGGAGCTGAGGCGGGAAGCGTGGCGGCGACAAATGCCAGGAAGGACACCCATCATGGAAAGAGACAATCTCCAGCATGATATGCCTATAATTGGTGATAGCAGTGACAATTAAATATGTGGTGGAAAACACTGACTGAAGAACCAAGTGAGTGTGAGGGTGGTGATGGATTGTGCAATGTAGAGTGAGGAGGAATGGGAATAGTGAGAGCCCTCTCTCTGTTTTCCACCACATATTTAATTGTCACTGCTATCACCAATTATAGGCATATCATGCTGGAGATTGTCTCTTTCCATGGATGGTTCGGGGAATTCATTTTTAATTTTTTGTTTTCTTGTTTATGAATTCAGTATCATAATATATTGATTTTATACCATACAATCATGTTGCTGATGTAATTTATACTGTACAATTATGTTATTATT
>BLSH010124856.1:46723-69893 GCA_018402905.1 Glandirana rugosa
AATAATAACATAATTGTACAGTATAAATTACATCAGCAACATGATTGTATGGTATAAAATCAATATATTATGATACTGAATTCATAAACAAGAAAACAAAAAATTAAAAATTAATTCCCCGAACCATCCATTGGCGTATATACATACAGTTAGTCGTGCACAGATAATAATCTGTGCACTACCATGGCTCTTTATGGTACCCCATAAGGGAATGGCCCCAATGACATATTAATAAAATACTGGAATATAACATAGTAAGCATGTGGAAGCTCTACACATTTCGTGATCTCAAATCCCTCATCAGGAACGTGCTTGTATGTAATCTGGAATAGAAGTTAAAGACAATAGGTAATGACTATTATATATCATAAGAACCAAATGAGGGGTGAGCCCCACCCCCCAAACAAGTAGAGGTCTCATGAATATCGCCTACCATTTCCGCGTTGAGGCGGCATACCATCAGTGCACACCAGCCGTCCGGGAACATCCTGTCAGGGAGCTGAGGCGGGAAGCGTGGCGGCGACAAATGCCAGGAAGGACACCCATCATGGAAAGAGACAATCTCCAGCATGATATGCCTATAATTGGTGATAGCAGTGACAATTAAATATGTGGTGGAAAACACTGACTGAAGAACCAAGTGAGTGTGAGGGTGGTGATGGATTGTGCAATGTAGAGTGAGGAGGAATGGGAATAGTGAGAGCCCTCTCTCTGTTTTCCACCACATATTTAATTGTCACTGCTATCACCAATTATAGGCATATCATGCTGGAGATTGTCTCTTTCCATGGATGGTTCGGGGAATTCATTTTTAATTTTTTGTTTTCTTGTTTATGAATTCAGTATCATAATATATTGATTTTATACCATACAATCATGTTGCTGATGTAATTTATACTGTACAATTATGTTATTATTATTTCTTCCTTGGTTATTGATTTATGTATATACCTACTTGTATTGATATGAATTCTTTAATAATAATTAAAATATTTTAATCATGATCCATCCTTTTATATTTTACCACCACACGTGCCATATAAAGTCCCAACTGTTTTGTTTTGTTTGCTAAGCAACAGGGATGGAAGTTCATGACGGTATGTCATGACTTCATAAAAAGTCCCACATCTCCCCACCTTCCCCCCTTTCTGTAGAGCCTTGAGGTTGCTGATCCTTTCAGCAGTAAGAGTTCCCTTGCCTGGACTGTATCTAGCTGTAGACCTAGATATTCATGAGACCGAACTTGGTCTAGTAAATATTTCCCTACATACATGACCCAACCCCTGCTTTCCAGGAAATGGATTGTTAGGGTCACATTCTGCTTGCGTCTGCACCGAGACTGATCTTTGAGTAAGAGGTCGTCCAGGTATCCCATTATTAGGACCCCTCGTGACTTTAGAAAGCCCAGCACTGGAGCCAAAATCCTTTTGAAGATTCAGGGAGCTATTGCGATACTGAATGGCAGAGCCAGAACTGGTAGTGTCGTTCTTCTGTCACAAAACGCAAAAACCTCTGATGAGGTAACAAAATTGGCACATGCAAATATGCATCCTATTGATGCCAAAAAATCTCCTTCCTGGAGCATGGCAAACACTGAGCAGATTTACTCCATGCAGAACGGCTGTACCACAAGAAATTGGTTTAGGGCCTTGAGATCTAGAATAGGCCTTACCTCCCAGTTTTGGTTAGGGACGTAAATAGGTTTGAGTAGTAAGCAAGCAGGCATGTGTTTATGCAAAAAGTGCCGATGTAAGTAAGCCGGCATGTGTTTATGCAAAATGTGCAAAACCTGCGTACATAGGCATCAGGTATCTCTGCATCATGTGTGCTATGCATCATGCGACAGTGCATCAATGTAAACTTGCAAACTGCCTATGCAGACACGCAACCCTATGCAAACACGTGTCTATGCAACACGAGTCTATGCGACACGAGTCTATATGTGACCTGAGTCTCTATGTGACCTGAGTCTACGCAACTCGGGCCTATATGTGTTTTAGCAACCATGTTCAACAAACATATTTTAACAAACGTGTTTTAAGTAAGCAAGTGTTTAAGCAAACACGTTCTCCAGCCAACATTCATTTAGGCAAAAGTGCTTTATTAGCAACCATGCGTTTAAGGCAGTTTGCAATCATGCCTCTGTTCAACTGCAGCAGGACCCATGGAGGATGAGCCAAGCACACGTGCATCCAATGCGGCCTTTATGCTGCTTCAGCACAGTAAAAACAAATAAGCTCCTGCAGACCAACCGTACACTATACTGGAGACCCAACTCCTTAAAAGTGCACCGATGCCCAGCCAAGGAAAAAGAAGCCTTTAATAAGGACTCCAGGTTTTATTTGAATGTTCCTTAACACCTGGGCATTATCACCAGGGCAGGTCAGGGATTTACTTAGGCAAGTGACTGCTGCATGAACAGCTGGTACTCCTCCCTTCTTAGAAAGCTTTCTTCCATAGGATATAACACAGAAAGCCCTTTAGAAGGAATAAACAATCCGTCTGGGTGCACTCAGTCAGCATATATCACCCTCTCAAAGAAAAGGTGCAAAGAGACCCCCCGCGCACCTTGTGGTGTTTTAAATGACCCAAGGGAGGAATACACATTCACAGGACTCTCCACCAGAGGTAACCTTAATGCTGCATGTACCTTAAGTGTAAGTACCTGGATCAGCAACCTCTAAGATTGAGAGGCAGCTGTCCTTGGGGATTCTACTGGCTCAGGACTCTCTGAAGCAGAACTGTCTGCAAAAGAACCGGCCAGATCCCCTGTAACTACCTCCTCTTCCTCATCAACCCATTCTCGCTCCAGAATTGGAGGGTTAGGGAAAGGAGATCTGTCACGCTTCTCACCCTGTGTGATAGAAGCAACCATACCAGCAATCCTGGTTTCTAAGCCCAGCAAGGCAGCCGACAGGTCATCTTTAGTAACAGACTGTGAGGGATCAGCTAAAATACCAGAGAGTCACAGCGGCTCAGCAATGGCAGCAGTGGTCCAAATAGCCTCAGCAGGGGCTGTGGTTAACACACCTTTGCCTCTAGCCTTATTACAGGAAGTGGTGCTCCCCCTAGTGTGCTTCTTGGCCATGACTGCTAGTGCATGCACTGCTTAGCCCACCTCCCCAAACTCAGCTTCCTGCCTAGGCCAACTTAGTTGCCCACCCCCAGACTCACGTGCCAAAATTGATTTAGGCAAACATGCTTTTTTAGCAGCCAATTTGCAAGCATCAGGCAAAAACCCCAAAATGACTGGCCCTCTGGTGGGAAATTTTAAACAAACCTTTTCCTATGTTTGCAGGAAGCCAGCTGGGTTCAGTAATATTATCCCCATTAGGGATTACTCACCATTCCCAGCACAGGGCCTGGAGGAGACTTCAGGGCAAACCTTCACCCATCATGGAGGGCTTTGTCTCAAGGACCTTCAAGGACAGGGTACCCTATAGTATGAGGGTCCACTCCCTTGGACTTTTACAGCCCCCTGCAGGAGTACATTGGTTTCTAAATCCCAGGCTTTCCTGTATGCAGGGTCCAGAACCACGTGTGGTAGCATAACAGGCAAAACCTTGCAATATACTTCTGTCTTCTTAGCGAGGCCCGGGTACCATTTATCTTAGCTTTAATAGCCTTTTGAAATGGATACAGTATGAAGGCTGTCCCTGATTCTAAAAAGAACCTGTGTGGGAAATAGCATAGAAGCTCCACAGAGCTGTAGAAGTGACCATCCGCCTTCAAGACACTGGTGAAAAAACTGAAGTGCTCCCATTGTGGAAAGGGTTATATAGGAGGGGGAACTTCCTGTTTGTTTTTTGTTTGATAGCCAGTGTCCATTCACCTATAGTATCTTTCCTCCTGTTCTTTGTCTGTAACCACAATAAAAAGTTTTGACACCACTGAACAGTTCGTAAATAAAAATGAAGAATCACAATAAAGCTATTTACATATGTGATAAATATATCTATGTGTAAAGTATATATATGGTCATGCTGGTTATGACCCCCCCCCCTCCTCTCCTCCCATTTGCTCCCCTCCCTTTTTTTCTCTACCTTTCATTTCTTTTCTTCTATTTTCTTTATGTTTAAGAGAAAAAATGGTGAGGTGGTACTTGTTTTATTATGGTGCATAGTTGGACACCTATTCCCAATTTTCCTAGGGTAATGGAATGTTTATCTTGGGTAGATCATAGTTGAGGATGTACGAATCATCTTGCATATCTGAATTCTATCTATATAATGGTGTGTCATTGACTGTCATTATTGTACTGATTACATGGAATCTGCCTTTCTGGTTTAAATAAAAAAATTGAAAAAAAGTATAAAAATACAATGAAAAACAACCATAGAACTGAAAATTTGACATAAACGGTATGACATTTTCTTCAACCTCATCTAACAAACAGACTAACCAATATATTTGTTACCAAAAGTGATTGGCAGTGACCACTCTCACTCTACAGAGATCTCGCCTGGCCTTCAGCTGTTGATCAGATTCTAAATTATTCCTTTTACTTGATCAATTGTTTACAAATGTTCTAATGTATAGGGTGCAGAACATTTATGCAATAATGAACCCTTCTAACTTGTAGTAAGATCAGATGTTCATATTTACTGATTGTGCAGATATTTTTGGTCTGCCTGGCTTATATTGGACCTCCACTAATTTATTCAGGGATCCCATGCTCCATACTGGAAAATTAGCTCACTTTCCCTAACGCATAAAACTTCAGTCTTTAACATAGGAATATGCTTTACAATAAAAATAATAAAAGACAAACAGCAACTGTCTTTTTTCTAAAGTATACATGGCTCTTCTGTAGATTAATATATATTATATTATATTATATTATATTATATTATATTATATTATATCTTAAAATATAAAACGTATAATTGTTGCAACAAGTCTTAGAGTGAAGCTAAGTTCTGTTATACAGTCAGGTCCATAAATATTGGGACATTGACACAATTCTAATCTTTTGGCTCTATACACCATCACAATGGATTTGAAATGAAATTAGCAAGATGTGCTTTAACTGCAGACTTTCAGCTTTAATTTGAGGGTATTTACATCCAAATCAGTTGAACAGTGTAGGAATTACAACTTTTTAAGGGACCAAAAGTAATGGGACAATTGGCTGCTCAGCTGTTCCATGGCCAGGTGTGTGTTATTCCCTCATTATCCCATTTACAAGGAGCAGATAAAAGGTCCAGAGTTCATTTCAAGTGTGCTATTTGCATTTGGAATCTGTTGCTGTCAACTCTCAATATGAGATCCTAAGAGCTGTCACTATCAGTGCAGCAAGCCATCATTAGGCTGAAAAAACAAAGCAAACCCATCAGAGAGAGAGCAAAAAACATTAGGTGTGGCCAAATCAAGTGTTTGGAACATCCTTAAAAAGAAAGAATGCACCGGTGAGCTCAGCCACACCAAAAGACCCGGAAGACCACTGAAAACAACTGTGGTGGATGACGAAGAATTCTTTCCCTGGTGAAGAAAACACCCTTCACAACAGTTGGCCAGATCAAGAACACTATCCAGGAGGTAGGTGTATGTGTGCCAAAGTCAACAATCAAGAGAGGACTTCACCAGAGTGAATACAGAGGGTTCACCACAAGATGTAAACCATTGGCGAGCCTCAAAAACAGGAAGGCCAGATTAGAGTTTGCCAAACAACATCTAAAAAAGCCTTCACAGTTCTGGAACAACATCTAATGGACAGATGAGACCAAGATCAACTTGTACCAGAGTGATGGGAAGAGAAGAGTATGGAGAAGAAAGGAACTGCTCATGATCCAAAGCATACCACCTCATCAGTGAAGCGTGGTGGTGGTAGTGTCATGGCGTGGGCATGTATGGCTGCCAATGGAATTGGTTCTCTTGTATTTATTGATGATGTGACTGCTGACAAAAGCAGCAGGATGAATTCTGAAGTGTGTCGGGCAATATTATCTGCTCATATTCAGCCAAATGCTTCAGAACTCATTGGACGGCGCTTCACAGTGCAGATGGACAATGACCCGAAGCATACTGCCAAAGCAACCAAAGAGTTTTTCAGGGAAAGAAGTGGAATGTTATGCAATGGCCAGGTCAATCACCTGACCTGAATCCGATTGAGCATGCATATTACTTGCTGAAGACAAAACTGAAGAGAAAATGCCCCAAGAACAAGCAGGAACTGAAGACAGTTGCAGTAGAGGCCTGGCAGAGCATCCCCAGGGATGAAACCCAGTGCCTGGTGATGTATATGCATTTCAGACTTCAGGCTGTAATTGACTGCAAAGGATTTGCAACCAAGTATTAAAAAGTGAAAGTTTGATTTATGATTGTTATTCTGTCCCATTACTTTTGGTCCCTTAAAAAGTGGGAGACACATATACAAACTGTTGTAATTCCTACACTGTTCACCTGATTTGGATGTAAATACCCTCAAATTAAACCTGAAAGTCTGCAGTTAAAGCACATCTTGTTTGTTTATTTTCAAATCCATTGTGTTGGTGTATAGAGCCAAAAACATTAGAATTGTGTAGATGCCCCAATATTTATGGACCTGACTGTATATGTATATGTTATACATGTATAGTCTTTGGTTAAAGGCAGCAATTTTCGCTCAAAGACTCTTGTATATAGAATTACTTATGACATGAACATTTGTTCTTTTCATTTGATTTAATCATATTTACTTCATGTTCTCTTTTTCAATTTCCTGTATACTTCTGTGACCTTTTCATAGTGATTAAATCTGTATCAGGTAGATATTGTCATGATACTAGATATCTGGTAAAGACAACCAACCCACTTTATTGTACCTCTCATTGTTTACATTAAGTTGTGACACTGAAAAACAGGAATATGTTATTCATATAGTAGAGAAAAGCACATGAATGCAACAAATATGGTACTGATTGGTGGTTTGACCAATACTACATATTAATATTTTATATTGAAATATGTATTCATTTTATGTTCTCTGTGCATTTCCTTTTTTATGTTAACTACACTTTTTATATTTATTCTTTTTGGTGTCCACTTTTTGCCTGAATAATAAACCCTTTAAAATTCTGAACTGTGCAGAGAATTCCATTGGAAAGGTTTTTCGGATTTATTGCAATCACAATTTGGAAAAAGCAAATTACCAAACACGATGGTGTCCTCGCAGGTGTTAGTGCAAAATATTATATTGTCATATACTATAGTATATTGTAAGGCTTAGCTATCCATGATAATTACAGTTCCTTTCTCTAGGTGCCCTAAAGAAACAGCATTAAAGAAGCAAATTCAACAAAAGGATAACAGGTAAGTGAATGATGTCACAATTTCAATTATAACTTTAAACGCAAGGGTGTTGATTTACTAAAGGCAAAAAGGCCGTGCACTTTGCAAGTACAGTTGCTATTATTTCGCCAGAGCTTAGTAAATGTGGTGAATAAACAGTCAAGTGCAAGGTAAATTAAAACCAGTTCTTTAGCTTGTACATGATTGGATGATGAAAATCAGCAGAGCTTTCCCATATTCAGTAAGCTCCAGGGAAAATTAGTGCAACTGCACTTGCAAAGTGCACAGTCTATTTGCCTTTAGCAAATCAATCCCATACTGTCCTAATAGAATTGAGGAAGAAGATATTAATCAATGGTATTAATATAAATTAATGTGCTCTGTGGGCAATTTATTTATTATTTATTCCTCTTTCTACTGCAAATTTGTTGGCACAGACATGGAAGTAAATACTACAATATTTTACAAGGGATCTTCAATACACAAACATTATTTGCACCAATATTTAAAAAGAAAATTATTCACCAATATTTTAAAGAAGAAAATCATTCTCATTAACATCCAGCACGTTAGACAACTAAATCATGACATATTCGTTAGTGCTTATTTCACAGTTTTAATGAACCCTGAGAGGTACTAATAAATTAAGCTAATAAACAGTCAAAAAATATCAACAGCCTAAAAAATCATGCTAGCTGTGAATAAATTGTCAAATGAAAAATTATAATCAGTGCCTATTCGGTGCTTCTGTTTAAATGCTTAACAACCAAAACCAACAGAAATACAAATTAACTAAAGACGACTGCCTGAGTTCAGGCGAAAGGATCTGGTCTCAAAAACTCTCCTTGATTTATGAACGTACAAGCACAGATACTGTAAATCGATATTAATTTAAAGCTACAGTAAAATATACAGTATTAATATTTATCTTTCCAGATATGTGTATTGGCTACAGATAAGCCAAACACACCTGGTTGTGGTTTGGGGTGGTTAGGCAAAACATATCAAAAGTTCAGAGGTTGAACCATTGTAGTCAACAGTAGCTGAATCTCTTAATCCTCTCCATTTTTAAGGCCAATGGATTTGCAAAAAAGTGCATGGGGGGCTGGACACTGTCCTGGGGGAAATGTATCAATGCAAAAAAAAAAAAAAAATTAAAACACAGCAGTATAGCATAAGTGACATTTGCAAGGAAAAAACAGTTTAACCACTTGCCAAACAGGCGCCAGGGCACGCACCTGCTGCACAGCGGGGGAGCTGATGCGCTTGGCCAGTGGCCGTGATGTCAACTGGCCACCTGCGATTGCGGGAAAAAGAGAAGAGAGACAGAACGGGGATCTGACAATGTAAACAGACAGATCCCCGTTCTGTCAGGGAAGTACAGAGAGATCGGCTGTTCCTAGTAATCAGGAACAGCATTCTCTCTCTATTCCCCCGACAGTTAGAAACACCTCCCAGGGAACACATTTAACCCCTCGATTGCCTTTAGTGTTAACCCTTTCCCTGCCAGTGACATTTATACAGTATTCAGTGTATTTTTATAGCACTGATCGCTGTATAAATGTCAATGGTCCCAAAAAAGTGACAAAAGCTTCAGATCTGTCTGCCGCAATGTCACAGTCCCACTAAAAATCGCTGATCACCGCCATAACTAGTAAAAAAAAAAAATTACTAATAAAAATGCCATAACTCTATCCCCTATTTTGTAGACACTATAAATTTTGCACAAACCAATCAATATACGCTTATTGCAATTTTTTTACCAAAAATATGTAGTAGAATACATATTGGCCTAAACTGATGAAGAAATGTGTTTTTTTTTATTCGTTTTTTTGGATATTTATTATAGCAAAAAGGAAAAAAATTTGTTTTTTTCAAAATTGTCGCTCTTTTTTTGTTTATAGTGCAAAAAAATAAAAACTGAAGTGATCAAATACCACCAAAAGAAAGCTCTGTTTGTGGGAAAAAAAGGATGTAAATTTTGTTTGGGTACAGCATCGCACAACCATGCAATTGTCAGTTAAAGCAACGCAGTTTCGTATCACAAAAAATGGCCTGGTCATGAAATGGGTAGATCCTTCCGGGGCTGAAGTGGCTAAATGCAGTTAATTCACATTTCCTGCAAGCATCCTTTATCTTGTAAATAATGCAACAAGGACCACTCATAAAGTAGGATGAGGGTCTGGTATGTATGTTGGGGGGGTCCTGATAGCATTATTTACAAAATAAGCTTACAGGGAAAAGTACCTTACAGGCTTTTTATTTCTGCTGTCCTCTTTGTTATACATGTTTAAAAAAAGTGTAGCCCCCCCCCATACCAGACTCTTAATCCTGGAGCACAGCCTGGCAGAGAAAAGGATTTGGCTGCCCCCCTCCTGATCTATACCAACCCACATGCCTTCAAAATGGAGAAGCCCATGTTGATGTGGACCAGGACTTCTCCAAAACTCTGGCTTATGATTGTGGGGGTGTGGGGGGACTTATTGGAATCTGGAAGCCCCCTCTAAGATAAGGGGTGCTCAGATAACTGGCTCCACTCAAGTATCCCTACGCATTCACAAAATAAAGTCAGTTGTAAATAAACACGCATACATTTTTGACAAGTCCTTTCTAAAACAAAAATCCAGCATTGTATATCCCTATCATGAAGAACATTACCCACCGATTGTTTAAAGGAAGAGGGGGTGTGATGCCATCCCTGACCAAATATTATGTATTATTGTTATACAAGATTCATATAGCGCCAACAGTTTACGCAGCACAATTACAATACAATTCAATACAGAAGGAATAGGATGGCCCTGCTCATGAAGCTTACAATCTAATGGGAGGGGGAGGTTGTACAAAAGGTAACAGCTGCAGGGGATGATCTGATGGAGGTGACTCAAGTACAGTTCTTAGTTGGAGGTGGGGTAGCCTTCCCTGAATAAATGAGTTTTCAAGAATCGCTTAAAGGCGGACAGGGTAGGAGCTGACCAGACATACTGGGGGAAGGAGTTCCAGAGGATGCGAGAGGCTTTTGAGAAGTCCTGGAGACAAGCATGGGAGGAGGTAGCAAGGAGGCTAGAGAGCAGGAGGTACTGGGAGGAGTGGAGAGGACAATTAGGGCAATATCTATGGATGGGGTTGGTGATGCAGCTGGGGGCAATGTTGTGGATGGTATTGTATGTTGTGGTTAGCATTTAGAATTTCATTTAATGGTGTAGGGGAAGCCAAGTTTGGCAGAGAGGAGCAGCAGTCACAGATCAGTTAGTGGGGTGTATTAGGAATATATCACACAGAACTGCCAGGTAGTATGTGAGTCAGCGCTCATTGGCAGCTATAAGGTGGACCTCAAGGGATCAATAACAGGGGGGAAAAAATCAACAAGATATACTCAAAACGAATTAGGTAAGAATTAGTCCTTACAGTCCATAGTAGTAAGGAATATCGAGAAGAAGTCTCCAGGACGGATAGATCCACAGGTGGATGGGGATAGCACACGCAGTCACCAGAAGCTCCTCAGCAGGTAATGGGAACTCCCTCAGACACAAACAAAAACAGCAGAAAGAGGGCGCCTGGGTCAGTGTGATAGTAAAAACAAGTATCACTTTATTCAGATACACTTACATAAAAGTATCTTGCAAGCTGCACACAGGGTGGATGTGGATCACCAATCAAGCAGCCAGCCATCACAAGGGATAAGAAGACCGCTGTGAGGATAAGTTTGGACCTGCCGTATGGAGGTATATAACTGGCGACGTAAGTAAGTAAGTTGGTGGGTGGAGACAGTGGGATGGTGAAGTAAGAAATTAAGGTTAGAAAAGAGTTGATGAGGTTTGAATGAGAGGGTCTTGATGAGAGTGGTGTAGTAGGTTTGTTTAGCATGGTGGAGGCAGGAGTTGTATTTGAGAAGGGCAGATTTGTAGAGGGTGAAGTCTTGCAGGTATTTCGTTTTACATCATGTTTGCTCAAGTGCACGGCTTCATCTCTTGAGACTTCTGGTTTCATCTGTTTGCCAGGTTTTTAGCAGATAAGGCCTGGTTTTGCACGTAGAGGGAAGAGCAAGTGTGCCCAGGGAGGATGACAGTATGTTGTCTTAAACAGAATTGACCAGGTCTGTGCAGGACAGGGGTGAGAGTTTATCAAAAAGGCAGTCAGTAGCAGAATGAAGAAGGATATAGTTGAGGTGGCAAAGGTTCCTGCAGGTAACTGTTTGCAGGTTGGAGGCATGGGATGTAGGAGACAGGGAGAGTGTGAAACTGATAGGGTTGTGATTGGAGAGAGGAAAAGGTGTGTTAGAGTGGTTGCAGGGAGTGCAGAGGTGGGAGAATACGATGTTGAGATTGTTGCCATTGGAGTGAGTGGTGGTTTGTGTCCATTGTGTTGGGTTAGAAGAGGAGGTTAAGTTGAGTAGTTGAGAAGTGGCTGAGGTGTTAACATTGATTTGAATGTTAAAGTAACCGAGGATGAAGACGGGTACTTCAGAGGAGAGAAAGTATGGTAGTCACGCGGAGAAGTCGTGAGAAAGCGTGACACTGGTATATGACTTCAGCTCCCAACGAACAGGTAACCTAAGCTCATCCTTAGATGCAGTACCCATGATTCTATGATAATTGTAATCCAAATTGTAAGGTGTAGTTTCAAATATGCAATATCACTGTTCTTTAGATGTAAACAATAACAAAAGTAATATTCAAATTTACTATGATATTTAACAGCAGTGTGCTGACCTTGCACTTTTGTACTTTCTTCTAGCATATGAGCATGAGATTAGTAAAATGATTTACTCTTCCATCTTAGAGTGGTCCTAAATACTGGTGTGGTGTTGATACAGCCACAAGGGCAAGCCATATTAACTTATCCCTGAATTATGCAGTATCTTTTAAGGACATTCTAAAGAGGCATATTAATATGGATCTTAAAATTATTTATCTGTTAGCAGGTGGTGCTTACTAAACCACAGTGGCACGTTCCTCCTTTTCAAGAGGCCAGAATGTGGGGGTTGAATAGGTAGAATAGGCTGGCTCCAATAATCTGAAGAGATCTGAGATAACAAAACTACAAGAGCTGAGACAGATTAAGAAATGTCTTAAAAGCTAGCACGTCAGCTAGGCAGGACTCAGATAAGCCCAATTAAAATTATGCCCCCCAATTCAGCCATGTAGGAGCCAGGCAGTGAAGGTATTAGCAGATTAGACAACATACAATAATTATGGATCCTGTCCACCATCTCAGAAGCACATTCATGGAAATTGACAAAGATTCCTTGGTTCAAATTCGTCCTAACTAACATTTTGTCATCCCCACAAAAAAAAAAAGAGATTCTCTTACTGTATGTCACACTATCTAGGCAGTGGGTCATAATTTCAGTACCCGAGGCAGAACACGTTGCAGAGATTTAAGCTCCCATTTTCACGATGAAAAAAAAGTAAGGAGACTGGAGATCAGTAATAGACTTAAATGATAGCTCCACTTTCAAAGTGTATACAATTGCTACACAAACCATACTGTAATTGACTATTTTTAAATATGAACTTCAGTCATTTTTTCATCTTTCCATCTATTAAATCCTCTGCCCTTGTTGTTCTAACTTTGGATAGTAAAACATTTTTTTTCTTCCAGTAAATACCTTATACAGCCCACTTCATGTTTCTTGCCTGGGGAAAAGCCTAGGCGTTTGACATCATGCACAGCTCTCTCTCTCTCACTCTCGTGAGAATTTGCCAGAAAGGGAGGGGGGTGAGTAAAAAAAAGGGCCAATGAGAACTGCACAGCTGGAGTTCTACCTCTGTTTCTCTGTCTAAATCCAGGAAGTGAACAGGCAGCAGCTTCAGTTTCCCACAGTCAAAATGGCTACAGCCAGACTTAATGGAGGGAGATTTCTGCAGCATATTTGGCAAGTACAGAATCACAGTATATATAAAATAATATGCAATATGGTTGAAGGGAAGCTTCAGAATGGCAAATATGTTTTTATTACTAATTATGTGAGCAGACTGCAGTTCCTTTTTAAGAATTACCTTTCCTTTTTAATCTGCAGTGCTGTGATTTTCTGTAAAATGCAATATGTCTACCTGGGGGCATTCTGTACACAGATGGTGTACAGAACGGCCCCCAGAAATGTAATTTGCTGCTTGTGTGATTAGCTTTCTGATTCTTTTGGTTAGATAATCCCAAAGGGAAGTTACTTCTAAAGGGATTCAGACCTTGCCACTTTCCTCATTAGAGTCCTGCAGGTGCAGCAGCTAATTGATAATTATAAAATCCCATCTATACGGATACGACAAATGAACATAGACAAACAAACAGCTACAGTATTTCTTCTTAATAACAAAAGTGTCACATGCCTGGTTATAGAGCCCGATGCGAAGAGGAATTCTACTCTTACTGAGCTCAGGAACCAATGGGAGTGAGACAGTGGCTGTGGGAGCATGGTGAGGTATGAGTGTCTGAGTAAGTCCAGTAGTTCTGTGTAGCTAGGTAGCCGATGCTCCACTAGGAATAAACCTGAAGGCAGAGGCAGCTGACAGCAGATAGATGCAACAGGACCAGAGCTGGCTGGTAGCAGACTGGCAGGTTCTTGCAGGTGCTTGAGCAGGCAGGCAAGAACCAGGTGGGAATGTACTTGTTAGCAGACACAGTAGCAGACTGAATGAGAAGGACGCAGGGTCAGAAATGCCCGGCCGATAGCAGACATTCAGATTGGGCATTAACAGCAGGCAGAAGAATAGTCAGGACACAGGCCAAGGTCAGCAACAGTGAGGTTGATCAAGCAAAGACAGAAGGTAAGAGCAGGTTACAGGTACAGGCCGAGGTCAGGGCATGTAGCGTTCAAGCATGGTCAGAGGCAAGCCAGGTCAGGAAACAGAATTCAAGCACAGGAACAGACAACAGAGTACATGGAATGCTGTAAATGGGCTATGGGCAAGCCTTACTATGGGCAAGTCTTCCCTGACAAAAAGGTAGGAATCTGCAACAAAGTTTTTCAAAATCCTAGCAATGTACGTACATAAAGCTGAACTAAACTTCATTGGTGGGGCATAGCATTTGCCATAATCTGCAAGAATTCCTAGTATACGTGTAGATCATTGTGCACACCTATTTCCTGCTGTGCTATCAGGATAACTATGTGTGATTTTGCACTCATGTGCAGGCATCAGCACACACATAAGGCTTTGCGAGCAAGTATGTGAGTGCGTGGCCACCACAGATACTGGCACCAATTGGGCTATTTATACCTGAGTTCTGCACAGGATAAATGGTCTTTTAGTCTTTCTCTGTCTGCCTAAGTTTGTCTAAGTATCCTTGCCTGCCTAGGTTTGATGCATATTTTCATTAGCAACCTCAACCCTTACTTCTAACCAGAATGTTCTTTCAGTTTTACTCTGTAACTGACCCAGTTTCATCCTGACCTGCTGGATTATCCTTGTCTGCCTAAGTTTGCTGCATATCTTCATTAGCAACCTCAACTTCTAACCAAAATTTTGCATATCAAATTGATACCTCGCTGCCTGCAACGATTTTGTTCTTTTCAACTAAAGCATTATTGACCCCAGCTTGTGATTCAACTCTGCTCATAATTGTAAAAAGAAATGCCTCAATATATTTAATTTCATTGGTGGGGGTACCAATTTTCCATTTGACGAATGGAAAATAGGGGGAAGACCTAGGCTTGTCCCATAAACAAACCCCTAGTCTTAATTGAGCTAGCATGGACTATCTCGGTACCCAAGGATAGCACACAAATGTATATAAAAATAACAATTTATTGAGTAAATCATTAAAAATACAGGCAATACAAAGGATGTCATTAAAAAATATAGTTACAGCCATATAACATATTCAAGGTTTTGAGCAGCGGACTCCAGTGTTGGAGAAGGAATCTGGATCTTGACCGTAGCCTCTACCCGTTTCACAACAAACAAGCCGCTTCCTCAGGAGAAGACAAAACAATAACGTCTAAAAAGAATAAACAATAAGCCGTAACAGACACACATATATTTATGTAATTTAGTACAAACATTTCTATTATATTGCATAGGTATGAACATGGGGATGTATTAAAGTCCTGTGCTGCTTACCCAGATAAGCCCGCTGAGGGTCCAAAAGGCCTTATAAGAGATGCCCAATGGCACTTTCCCCCACGGTGGACACAAGAGACAACCAGGGCATTGATAACTAAATATCAAAAACATTTTAAAACATTTTTGTATAGAAATAAAAAAACCCAATGACAAGGAAGATGAAAAACAGGCCAGTAGAAAAAAATAATAAGAAAAAAGGGGGGATAAGGAAGGAAGATGGGGGAAAGGAGGAAGAAATGGGAAAGGATAGGATGGGGGGAAGGAGGAGAGGGGGAGAAAAGGAGGGGGAAAAGACAAGAAGGGGGGGAGAAAGGAATGCAGGGGACTGGGGAAAGGGAATTAGAAATTGGGGGAGGAAAATAAAAAGGGGGAAAGGGGAGAGAAAAGAGGAAGAAAAGAGTGGATGGGAAGAGGTGGGGAAAAGGGAAAGGGTGAGGCAGGAGAGGAATAGACAAGAGGAAAGGGGAAAACGAGGGGGGAAGGGGGGAGTGGGAGAAATGGGGGGGGAGAGGAGGGGAGAGGAGGGGAAAAAAAAAGGGGGGGAGACCGGAGAGGGGGAGAAAAGGGGGGGAGGGGGGGAGAAGGTGAAGATAAAAAAGCCACTAGAATAGGCCTATGAATAAAGAGTCTATAGATAGTGGTAAAATAAATGTACATACTGCAGACCCCATTAAGGTTGGGACAACCTGCGTAGAATCACGGGGCAAGGACAATTGAGCCAGGTCAGGTGGAATGATTCTATCTATTTCCAAAGGTGATTGTAGAATATATGCGGTTCAATCCGATATAATATGTCCAGGGGCTTGTTGTTAAACAGCACCTGTCAAGAAGACATGGAAACAGTAAAACACCATATCTACAAAAGGGTATGCTTTTGAACCAGATGATAAGCCTGGAGCTCAAAAATAGCAAATACAAGTTTTCTTCCTCCTGGCGGGATACATCCACTACAGGCTGATACCACCAGAGGAATGTTAAAAGGTAAGAAAAGACGTCAATAGTGGGTCCTAAACCTGAATATGTTAGTCCCAGGGAATATCCATCTACCAGCAGCTCCTGCCAAGCTCAAGCTCCCCTTAAAGCGGCTGCCCCACTGGGGCTGCTGATAAGCGCCCTTATATGCCCCCAACAACAGTGCATGTTAATGGGCCGGCTGAGACACCGGGCCATGATGTCATTGCGTCCGACCCCCCCCCCCCACTGCGCAGGTGCGGGACCATGTCGGGGATGGAGCCAGGGAAACAGCCATCATCCAGGTGAAGGCGGAAACAGTCGGCTGACAGAGAGGTTGTGTGCCTGCCACTAGGGAAAGTATATTATCTCAAGGCTAAAAGATCAATCAGCTGAAGCAGCCGGGCACAGCACAAGAACCTTTATACAGTAAACAATAATACAGTTATAATTGCAAGTGTAATGTGTTGTAAAGTGACAAAGCAGAGCAATGCAAAGCACTTAAAATACAAAAAAAATATAAAATAAACAAGACAGAGAAATCAAAAAACAACAACACAGCTGATTTAATTTAGGATCACAAGTGCTTTAACAACTTCACCCCCGGATTTCCCATGTTAGGACCAGAGTACTTTTTGCGATTTGGCACTGCGCCACTTTAACTGACAATTGCACGGTCATGCGACATTTCCAAACTGACAATTGCACGGTCGTGCGACGTTATACCCAGACAAAATTTGTGTCCTTCTTTTCCCACAAATAGAGCTTTCTTTTGGTGGTATTTGGTCACCTCTGCGTCATTTCTGGTCGCTGCTATAAACAAAAAAATAGCGACAATTTTGAAGAAAAAACAATATTTCTTACTTTTTGCTAAAATACAAATCCAAAAAAAATGTAAAAAAACAAATGTATTAATCGGTTTTGCCGATTTATATTCTTCCTCATATTTTTGGTAAAAAAAATCACAATCTGCATTTATTGATTGGTTTGCGCAAAAGTTGCAGAGTTTACAAACCATGAGAATTAATTTCTGGCGTTTTCACATTTTTTTTTTACCAGCAATGGCGGCGATCTGCGATTTTTCTCAGCACTGTGATATTGCAGCGGACATTTCGGACATTTTTGACACTTTTTTGGGACCAATGATATTTATACAGTGATCAGAAATTTAAATATCCACTGATTACTGTATGAATGTCATTGGTAGTGAAGGGGTTAACCTACAGGGGGAGATCTAGGGGTTAACTGTGTTCCCTAGGCGTGTTCTAACTGTGAGGGGGCTGGGCTGTCAGGGGTATAACAGATCTAACTGATCATAGTGACAGGGATCATTGGATCTCTTACATGCCACTTGTCAGAACGTGGAACCGCTGTGTTTACTTCGGCGGTTCCCCGTTCTTAACCTCTAGCAGCTCATCGTGGTCGATGTTGCAGAGTCGCGAGCACACTCACGCAGAGTGCGGCGGGCACCAGAGTGCGCTGCTGGCGGCGCGATATCGCCCCCTAGCTGTGAGTCTGGGAATTAATGTTTATTTATGCCGATTCGCGGAATGCGGCCACATTGCCGCAGTAAATATACTGCAGCTGGTCAGGAACTGGTTAAAGGGGCACAAACAACTTATCACCCCCACACGGGGCACATCGGCCTGTATGGGGAGAATAAGAGATGAGGGGGAGGGGGAAAAGGGGGGGTGGGGGAGGAGGAGAGGGGAGTGGGGAAGGAATGGGAAAAAGGGAACACGTCCATCCTCACAGGGAACTGCAGAGAATACTGTTGCAAGGACCTAAACCATACATCTGGAAATCACAAGAGAGGCTTATATGTGTGGACTTCATTGATGCCAGGGGGATTATGGCACTGATACGCTCAATCCACAAAGTTTCACGTTGAAGGACAGAGCGATGCCAGTTACCACTCCGTCGATTTTCGGGAATTACCTCCAATACCAAAAATTTGACAGCTTCAGGGTCAAATCTGTGGTGGAGCCCTATATGTCAACCCACCATAGTGAGTTTACCATTTGAAGAATAATACAAATGGTCACCTATCCTTTGACGAAGTTCTCTTATTGTCTTGCCCATATAGAAGGCATTGCATATGCAAACCATTAGATAAATAATATCTCTCATACCACAGTCAGCATGTGTGGGAGAGGAGAACACCTCACCATTGGGAAGTGTAAAAGTAGTGCCCTCTTGTATCCAGGGGCATTGTCCACAACAATGTCCACAACAAAAATTACCCCAAGGGCCAGAGGATTCCCTCGGTTGGGCTTGATAATGACTGGCAGTCTATCCCTGAGTGAGGTGGTCCTGCGGAACACCAACTCAGGAGTAGACCTAAAATATTTCTTTAAAACATGATGGTCAGCAAGCAAATGAGAATGGTGGGACAGGACATTACGTAATTTATTGTGGTGGGCAGAGAACTTGGTGACCACCTTAACTGTTTCCAGTTGTTGGGTACGGGGAGGTCCATATAGGAAAGTAGTTCTGGAACATTTAAAGGCCTTGTTAAAGGCCTTTCTGAGGTTGGTCCGAGTGTACCCTCTGGCCAACACACGTTAGCGCAATGCAGAAGCCTGAGTAAAGAAGTTCTCATCCTTTGTGCAGTTTCAAAGCAGCCACAAATACTGGGCATACAGGAGGCCGCGAACAAAGGGGCGAGGGTGTAAACTCGTAGCATGAAGCAATGTATTGCCAGCTGTGGGCTTATGATAAAGATCCACGTCAATCTGACCATGGGCATTAATAATAGCAAGGTCGAGAAATTGGATACTCCTATAGTCAAAACTGTAGGTAAATCACAAATTAAACTGATTGGTGTTGAGAATGTTGATGAATTCTATTAGATGGCTTTCAGTCCCTGCCCAAATTAGGAACAGGTCATCTATAAATCTGTGCCAACAGAGTACGTTACTCAGGTAGGGTTGAAGTAACTCATCAGCAAACACAGGTCTCTCCCATTCTCCCAAATACAAATTAGCATAAGAGGGCGCACATGCAGTTCCCATGGCCACACCTTGGACCTGTAAATAGGTATGGTCCAGGTAGGTAAAATAAGTTTTGGTAAGAATAAAATACAATAGTTTCAAAATGAAAGTGTTCAGAGGCCATGTATTGCGATCCTGCTCTTGTAGAAAGGTGCCCACCATCCGGATGCTCTGCTCGTGGGGGATACTTGAGTATAGGGCCTTGATATCGATAGCCACAAGCGGGGTGCCCGAAGGGTGGTGGACCCCCTCAATATGTTTGAGCAGATCTGTTGTATCCGTATAAAAGATGGTAAGCTACATACATGGGGCATTAGAAAAATGTCAATGAACTTACTGGCGTTCTTGGTTGGAGAACCCATTCCTGAGACTATTGGTCTGCCTGGGGGTAATTGAGTGTTTTTGTGAGTCTTGGGGAGAGTATAGAAGGTTGGTGTAGGAAGGATTTTGGTATTGATGTAATTCAAGGTAATTCAAATCTTTATCTATTAGTCCCTCCCAGAATGCTCCAATGCAAAGATGTCTAAATTCACCAATAAATTATTGGATTACTGCAACATCAATGGGTCTATACCAGGATTTGTTGTTTAAGATAGTAAGGTACATATTTTGATATTGTCCATGTGTCATTATCACTATATTGCCTCCTTTGTTGGAGGGTTTGACTATTACATCTGTCCATTTTTGTAATTGACACAAAGCCTTAGTCTGTTGTCTGGTTAAATTGGATGGTAGTTTAGGCCAGTTTTGTTGCTTAAATGTTTTAATTGATTCATACAAGAAGGCCCAGACAGCTGGGTATATTATATGGTCGGGAAAGTTCCGAGACTTCAGTTTAAACGGTTTGCGGTTGTCTTTGTTGACTGGGGTGAGAAGGAGTAGAAAGTAGGGCCAGGGCTGCTGCCGAGGATCCAGGCTCATGTCGCGGGTCCTCGCCAGTCGCCCCCTCCTCACATAGAGCCCAAAATTCTTGCATAGTAAAATGCTTGGTTTTCCCAGTGAGTTCTTTTTCCAAATTAAGGTTGTCTATCCTTGTCAAAAATATATCTGTAGGTCAGATTGTGGGCAAAGAGGTATAGATCTTTGATTGTTTTGTAAACATTAATGGGAAGCATCCCAATCCTAGCTGAAGAACACTCTCTTCTTCAGGGGTAAAGTGGAATGGTGTGAGATTGATGTTGTTCAAATGTGTAAGTGTAATTAATTACCTCTAATGTGGTGGATTGAGTGGAGTGTTTGGGAGTGTGAGTTTGACTACAAATGTATCCAGATTGCTCTGTTTCATGGGTTCTGGTTTGGTTGGCTCTAAAAAACCAAGATCATCATTTTGGGTTTTGGTTACACCGGTGGTGGATTGAAGAATTTTAGGGATAGTGTGTAGTGGTGGATTAGAACCTGCAGTTCCATGTGTCTGGTTAAACAGAGAGACGGCACTGCCAGGTGCATTGCAAGATTTCTGTGTTTTACTGTGTTTTTTGCCCTTTTTGGGGTCCTTCAACGTGTGCCCATCACTGGGGAATGATCTTTTATGAGAAATGCTTGGCAAGTGCGCATTGGAAAATCGTGATAACACCTGTAAGAATAGAGAAGAAACAGAGGAATCAGATTCTCTTAAGTCTGTCAAAGTAGAGGGTTCATGTGTTGTCCGAGTTTGCATGGCACTTCTTCTTGAGGAATTTCTCCCAGTCCATTTATAAGCATATCTTTCGGTGAAGGCAAGTTTATCTTTGATGAACTTGCCTTGTTTTTTTGTATGTCTTTAAGTTTCTCAAGATGCTCCCTCATTTCCTTCCATTTTCCCCCCTTTTCTCCCCTTTTTCTTCCCCTCCTCTCCCCTCCTCTCTCCCCCCCACTCCTTCTCCCTTTTTCCCTCTCTTCTTCCCTCCCCCCCCCACTTTTTCCCCTTTCCTCTTGTCCATTCCTCTCCTGCCTCACCGTTTTCTCTTTTCACCCTTTCCCCTTTCCCTACCTCTTCCCATCCACTCTTTTCTTCCCCTTTGCTCTCCCCCTTCCCTTCCCGCTTTTTTCTTCTTCTCCCCCCCCATTTCTATTTCCCTTTCCTGTCTTCTTTTTTTCTCAGTCCTCCGCATTCCTTTCTCCCTCCCCCTTCTTATCTTTTCCCCTCCTTCTCTCCACCTCCCCATCCTTCCCCCAACCTATCCTTTCCCATTTCTTCCTCCTCTCCCCCATCTTCCTTCCTTATTCCTCCCCTCCCTTTTTTCTTATTATTCTTTTCTACTGGCCTGTTTTTTGTCTTCCTTGTCCTTGGGGTTTTTTATTTATCCAAATTTTTTTTTTATTTTTGATATTTAGCTATCAACGCCCTGGTTTTCCCCCGTTTCTGCCATGGGGGAAAGTGCCATTGGGCATCTCTTATAAGGCCTTTTGGACCCTTAGCGGGCTTATCTGGGTAAGCAGCACAGGACTTCAATACATTCCCATGTTCATACCTATGCAATATAAGAGCAATTTGTGTACTAAATGACATAAATATATGTGTGTCTGTTAAGGCTTATTGTTTATTCTTTTTAGACAGGATTGTTTTGACCCCTCTTGAGGAAGCGACTTGTTTTCCATGAAACTGGTAGAGGCTATGGTCAAAATCCAGACTCCTTCTCCACTAATGGAGTCTGCTGTTTGATACCTTGAATATGTTATATGGCTTTAACTATTGTTTTTAATTACCTCCTTTGTATTGCCTAAATTTTTAATGATTTACTCAATAAATTGTTATTTTTATATATATCTGTGTGTTATCCTCGGGTACCGAGATAGTCCACGCTACCTCAATTAAGGCTAGGGGTTTGTTTATGGGACAAGCCTAGGCCTTTCCCCCATTTTCCATCTGCTCATAATTGCACTTAGTGTATTCATTGTGCATTACCAACTTTTTTTTTTTCTTTTAAGGAAAAGTAAATTAGAAATTTACATTATTTGGATGGCATCCTGCTTGAAATCAGGTGAAAGATATCCCCACATGTCCCACATTAGATAGGGAGATGGTAATATGCACTGTAAAAAAGCTTATGGATACGGACATGGCCACATTGTTCTGAGAACGTGAACTTGATACCCCATAAACTGTGTGAGAAGTTACAGGGCAGCCATATTGTTCAGAATTTATTGTCAGCCGTTACATTTTTTAGAATAGGATAGAGCTACATTCACCCCCTTCAGAACTGTAGGGAGCTGTAATTCCAAGAATGCATCTTCAAAACTTTTTAACGTGAGTCAACATTTCTGGGAACTTCTATCTCTACTCAGGAGTAGCTTGTAACCATTCTGTTATACCATTACTTAACATATAACTAATAAACAGGAACGTGCTAAAGCTGCAGATAACTATTGAATGCTTTAGCAGGGGGATCTGGAATGGAATACTGCAGTATACTGGGCATTGCTTATCTTAATGTCTGTAAACATCTAACAAGGTTAACAGCGCCTCCTCCAACAGAGGGAATCAGGATTAGCCCATCTTAAAACTGTAAAATATGTTAGTTCTTTTACGATAAACAATATTTTAGCCACTTCCTGCCCAGGGCAGCACAGGCAGGCTGGTTCAAGAACATGTATGTCATCCAGCCTGTTGAGGGTGGGTGAGGGGTGTGCACCTCCCAGTACCTGGCCACTGAAAGCTATGCCATCACATGATCACAATGCAACAGCTGTGATTCCTATAGTTATGATGTGATTGGCTCACAGCTACCACATGGTACCTGGGGTAGTCACTGCACCCTATACCACCCTGTACCAGATAGCTGCAGGCCAATCACAGCGAGCAATAGTAATCACAACTGTTATGAATGTAACCCATTCCCGATAGTTCAAAACATTGCTGTTACAGTGATTATCACTGTAACAGCAATCAAATTGTAAAAAAAAAAAAAAAAA
>BLSH010124856.1:69903-83483 GCA_018402905.1 Glandirana rugosa
TCACCCCCCCCCCCCCCCCAGAGTAGTATAGAGTTTCTATGGTGATACTGAATTACTACTCTGATGAAAGTATGTATAAAAAGTAAACAAAGAAGAAAACATTTTAAAAAAAGGAACATAATGTTAAAAAATGTTTTGTTTTTTTTAATACTGTCAGTATCCCTGATCACCGCCAAACCAGTCATATGAGAAAATTATACTGCACTGGTGGCAGCATGTAGAATAATGTCGAAAAAAATCTATTAAATTTCCTCATTTGACAAAAAATCGTGACAAAGAATTACAACTTCAAAAACATCACCAAGCCTTTTACTAAATACCTTGGACTGTCTACTTTCAAAGAAAGGGGGTAATTTAGGGGGTGTTTGTACTGTCCTGGCATTTTAAAGGTCTCAAGAAATTAGATAGGCCATCAGTACATCAAGATTGATTAATTTTCAAATATATATATATATATATATATATATATATATATATATATATACTATAATTTGTAGGCGCTATAACTTTCTCACAAACGAATTCATATACACTTATTGGGATGTTTTTTTACAAAAGACATGTAGCAGAATACATTTTGGCCTAAACGTATAAATAAATTAGATTTTATTGGAGATGGTTTATAACAAAAATGAGAAAATATAGTTTTTTCTTTTTAAAATATTCAGACTTTTTTGTTTGCATAGCAAAAAATAAACAACTCAACTTGGTGGTGATCAAATACTACCAAAATAAGGTTCTATTTGTATGGAAAAAACTGATATAAATTTAATTTGGGTACAGTGTTGCATGATGACAAATATTGCCAGTTAAATTAGCCCAGTGCTGCATAGCAAAAAAATGGCCTGGTCATGAAAGGGATAAAACCTTCCAGAGGTCAATTGGTTAAAATTGCTAATGCTGTCTCACTGATGGTTAGATGGTGAAGCACCCCCAAGTTTATTTTTTGGTTTAATGGAAATCAGGATCTAAAACAGAAATGAAACCAGCATCTAAAAAAGAAAAGTCTTACTTGCCCCTCAGAGAGAAGGTTAATGTGGCGGACAGTACATGAAAACCTATTAAATAGTTTCTCACTACTACCAGTAAAATTGTTTTAACAAAGGATGCCAGCAAGAAAGACTGGAGATCCCACTGTCTGGGCAAGTCAGCGCAAGTGGAGTGGGAGTAGAGGGAAGCTTATCAAGCTCTCTTAGCATATTCCCATCTGATTGAATACAATTTAATAATACTCAAGAAAGACAATACCACTATTTCTTGTTCGCCTTTTTTTCTGGTCTTTTTCCCTTCCCTTTTTTTATTTCCCTTCTTCTTTCCCATTTGCAATTCAGTGTTTTGTCATCTGCCATGACTCGGTGCCCACCTCGCGTGGTGGTGGCCCTGGGACATCTGACATCATCGCACAACGCATGTGCAGTGATGCTGGATGCCACGGGAGTCGGGGGATCGCTTTGGAGGCGAATCCTTGTTTACACAACGATGCAGCTGTTTCAGTGGCCCACTGATTGATGGACTCCGCCTAAAAACATCATATACACACATGCCCCCCATTGGTGCTTAATGACACGGGGGGTGCATCCCACTACCTCCTCAAACATATAAAGAGTGCACTGCTCTCCTGAACAGCTGGACAACTTGCGATCATGCAGTCCCTCTTGGACCAGAACATACCATTTTGAGACACGCTGTATGTAAGTTTTTTTTTTGACTGTACATAGTATACTTCCTGGAATGTTTCCCTTTTATACTTTAGAGTGTTCTTGATACTTTATATGTGCTGTTTTATGGGAAATTTCTGGTTGTGACTCTAAAAATAAAAGTTAGTTTTGCAATTGCAGGAACAGATTCACAGGACGCAATCTCTGTGTTTAAAATGTCCGTTCTGACAAAACGTATTATTACATGATATTTTATACATAGATAAGAAAGGGGTGGTGTGAGATGTTATTGAAAACTAACGAATAGAAATATATTATTAAAAGCTAGCGAATAGAACAATTGCAAAAATAACACAGAGGGGAGAGGGGAGGGGGGAGTAGAGACAGAGAGAGAGCTTCTAGCAGAAGTTGCATCTGTGTGATAAGTGAAGGTCACAGAACACATTACAGCAGCGTGAACAAAATGGAGTCTCTTGTGCTTAAATGAACAATCCAGTGTAAGTCTGTGTCATTTCCCTCCTTTTGTTTATTTGACACCATTCTTCTCCGCGTTACATTCAGCCGATTGCCGGTAGCTCCTGCTACGTTGGCGCAGAGAGACGGTGTCCTGTTCAGCTCTCTCCTAGTTTTCTCAGAATGATAGGTTCATCAGGGTTCGTGGACCATCTGTTGGTACAGTGGGCGATCACACAGAGGCACAGCCTGACGAGGAAGTAAACAAGTATGAGAAACAGGAACATCACAATGTAAGCACCTAATTTCTGTAACCATGTTGCTATGCCATATAGAAAATCACCAAAACCTCCTAATCCCTTAAAGGGGTTCCATCCATCGCTAGCAATATCTCTTTCGAACAGCCAAAGCAGGTAATGACGTCCCAATATAACATGAACCTGTAACATTAGTAGGAAACCAGGTGTAAGCTTTATCTCCACTAATAAAATATAACCCTCTACGTGTGGATGGTATACCTGCTCCTAAAAGACTAGATGCAATAACATTCAATCCCAGGTAACCGGTATGTCCATATATTGGGAACTGTGTGCAGTTTGTATTATAAAGGGTTCTATTTAGTTCTGGATCTGGGATATAAAAATACTGACCAGGGTTTAGTCCATAAGCTGTAATCTTTGCTCCAGTTCAATCTGAATTGCTCAGCTGTGTACATTTAGTGTTAAATGGGCATGTCATACTTAGACAAATCTGTGTAGTGTCTATGTGTTTTGAAACCATCAAAGTTACTGATCGGGGCTCATTAGCTGTGGACACTATGTATGAGCCATTTATACTAGTCCTGTTTAGATCAGTGAAGTTGAGAGGCATTGCTATCATGGGTATTGTTCCCTGTTTGGGGATATAAGTGAGAACACACCCAGCAGTTACTAGCGTTGCTATGGGTTGCATACAGTTTTAACATTTGGATGAAAGGGTTATTTTTCCATGTCTCAATTCTCACAGACAACAAGAAAATAAACATAATTTTTATTTCAAAGGATATCATCACTTCAGGATTTTCTGGCAATGACTGACAGGAATCCAGGTGGGCTTTCCTTCCAGACAGCACACGTTTCACGAAATAAGATTCGCTTAATCATAATCATGATTAGGATTAAGCGAATCTTATTTCGTGAAAAGCGTTAATCTTTTTGCTCCTGTCCTGCCATCCACTTGCTAGTGGACATGTTTCTGGATATCCTGAGATGTTGATTTCTGTATTCATTATTTGAAATAAATTGGATTACCATTTTCCTATTCACCGGAGTGCTGTCTACAAACTTTGTCTGATTGCCAAGTGAACAGGTTCACGGACCTGACGTGCACCCAGTGATTGGATTTTCACACTACTCACCTGGAGCGTTTTTTTCCTCTTCCTTTGATTCTGGGCTTTCCTTCCAACTTGACAGTGGAACAGGTTGTCAAAAGCACCAAATGTGGTCTGTCAAATTTTGGTTCTATAGCCATGTTTTGGGTGGCCCTCCAAATCTCATAGGGGGACAGCCCATTTGGTTGTTTAGGGGTAGTTCATACAGAATATAGGACTATTGGCAAAGCTTCCACCCATCCTTTTCTTGTATCTGCTTTAATTTTTGCACATCTGTTTTTTGAAATTCCATTAAGTCTCTCAACTTTACCACTGCTTTGTGGATGATAAGGTGTATGGAAAGCTTACTGTATGTTAAGTGCTTCCATTACCTATTTCCTTACTTCTCCAGTAAAATGGGTTCCTCTGTCACTCTCAATAGTTTCAGGAACTCCATATCTACAGGTGATTTCATTCAAAATTTTCTTTGCTGTTGTTTTTGCATTTGCTTTGGCTACCGGACAGCATTCAGGCCAACCTGAGAACATGTCAATGCACACTAGAGCGTACTCATAGATGCCTATTCTGGGCATCTGAATGTAGTCTATTTGAATTCTTTGAAAAGGGAAATCTGGCTTAGGAGAATGTTTTTGGGGAACATGGGCAGGCCTCCCTGCATTGTACAGAGCACAATTGAGACATGAAGCACAAAACCTGGCTGCAAATGCACTAAATCCAGGTGCTATCCCATAGCAGTCAGTAAGTGCCCTTAGCAAGATGACTGATGCCATGTGCCAGTTGTGCTAAAACTGGGTACAAACTCCTGGGTAGACACCACCTTTTGTCAGCGCTCCACAGGCCCTAATGATTTTGGGTAGCATTACACTTGGTCCACTTATCCTTCTCTTCATCAAAGGCCCGGTTCTGCAACTGAATTAAAGTTTCTATATCCCACTGTGCTTAATGAGGGGTATCTGTCCCCGCTACCTGGGCAACCCCTACAGTGGGTGTGACTCCAAATGACATAAGGGCAGCATCCTTTGCTGCTTGGTCTGCCAAAGCATTTCATATGGCTGTCATGTCATTTCTAGAGTTGAGCGAACACCTGGATGTCCCTTACAGCAACAGCAGGAACCTGACCCTATAGCAGTTTGATAGGATTTTAGAACAATAATCTGTCCCTTACAAAACCAGCAGGAATCTCTCCCTATAGCAGTTTGATATAATTTTAGAACAATAATCTGTCCCTTACAACACCAGCAGGAACCTTTCCCTATAGCAGTTTGATATGATTTTAGAACAATAATCTGTCCCTTACAGCACCAGCAGGAACCTCTCCCTATAGCAGTTTGATATGATTTTAGAACAATAATCTGTCCCTTACAACACCAGCAGGAACCTCTCCCTATAGCAGTTTCATATGATTTTAGAACAATAATCTGTCCCTTACAACACCAGCAGGAACCTGTCCCTATAGCAGTTTGATATGATTTTAGAACCAGTTGAGCGGACACCTGGATGTTCAGGTTCGGGTTTTCGTGGAAAAGTTCGGGTTCGGTCCGAACTTGACCCCGGACCCCGAACCCCATTGAAATCAATGGGGACCCGAACTTTTGGGCACAAAATGGCTGTAAAAAAGGCCTGGAAAGTGCTAGAGGGCTGCAAAAGGAAGAAAAGTGGGGGTAAGAGTAGGACAAGGGCCCTACAAATAAATAGGGATAGGGAAATAACAATTATCTGTCCCTTACAGCAACAGCAGGAACCTGACCCTATAGCAGTTTGATATGATTTTAGAACAATAATCTGTCCCTTACAGCAACAGCAGGAACCTCTCCCTGTAGCAGTTTGATAGGATTTTAGAACAATAATCTGTCTCTTACAACACCAGCAGGAACCTCTCCCTTTAGCAGTTTGATATGATTTTAGAACAATAATCTGTCCCTTACAGCACCAGCAGGAACCTCTCCCTATAGCAGTTTGATATGATTTTAGAACAATAATCTGTCCCTTACAGCACCAGCAGGAACCTCTCCCTAAAGCAGTTTGATATGATTTTAGAACAATAATCTGTCCCCTACAGCACCAGCAGGAACCTCTCCCTATAGCAGTTTGATATGATTTTAGAACAATAATTTGTCCCTTACAACACCAGCAGGAGCCTCTCCCTATATCAATTTGATATGATTTTAGAACAATAATCTGTCCCTTACAACACCAGCAGGAACCTCTCCCTATAGCAG
Organism: Glandirana rugosa; assembly: GCA_018402905.1. Lineage (NCBI taxonomy): Eukaryota > Metazoa > Chordata > Amphibia > Anura > Ranidae > Glandirana > Glandirana rugosa. The sequence goes on from BLSH010124856.1 coordinate 75,603, forward strand.
TTTGATATGATTTTAGAACAATAATCTGTCCCTTACAGTACCAGCAGGAACCTGACCCTATAGCAGTAGGAGATGATTTTAGAACAATAATCTGTCCCTTATAGCAACAGCAGGAACCTGACCCTATAGCAGTAGGAGATGATTTTAGAACAATGATCTGTCCCTTACAGCAACAGCAGGAACCTGACCCTATAGAACTAGAAGATGATTTTGGAACAATAATCTGTCCCTTACAGCAACAGCAGGAACCTGACCCTATAGAACTAGGAGATGATTTTAGAACAATAATCTGTCCCTCTAAGCAACAGCAGGAACCTGCCCCTATAGAACTAGGAGATGATTTTAGAACAATAATCTGTCCCTCTAAGCAACATCAGGAACCTGCCCCTATAGAACTAGGAGATGATTTTAGAACAATAATCTGTCCCTCTAAACAGTAGACTCTAACTAGTCCAGTCAGATTGTTCTGTAATGCAGGATGAGATGTTATTAGATCTGCAATCTGTCCCTCACAGCACCAGCAGCATCCTCTCCCTACACTAGCCTGAGAGCATGTGACATGCAGCACTATGTGACTCTAGTTCATACAGAGGCTGGGTCACATGATGCACTGGCCAATCACAGCCATGCCATTAGTAGGCATGGCTGTGATGGCTTCTAAGGGCAAACCAGTGAAACGCTTCTTGATTGGCTGCCCTGCAGCTATTCAACAAGCGGGAAAAAAATACCAGAACCCAGAACCCGAACCCGGGACTTTGTTTCAAAAGTCCGGGTTCGGGTTCGGGTCCCGAACACCGCAAAGTTCGGTACGAACCCGAACTTTACAGTTCGGGTTCGCTCAACTCTAGTCATTTCCCCTTGCATGTCCTTTTACCTTCAAGATGGCAACTTTTTCTGGTTTCTGAAAGGCCTTAAATACCTGCTCTATGAGTTTTGCATGTCTCACTGGTTTCCCTACACTAGTCAGAAAGTTCTGTGCTTTCCAAATAGGCCTAAAATCGTGCGCTATTCCAAATGCATATCTGCTGTCGGTGTAAACCAGTGTTGCCAACCATCCGTAAATTTATGGACAGCCTGTAAAAACAGGGCAGTTTTTCGGGTGTCTGTAAAAGTGCTTAGCAGCCGAAAAGTGCCAATAAAAATGGCGGCCATTGGCTCCGGTCAGAGCTGCACATGTGCAATTACGGAAATCCCCAAGCGGCGAGTGAGAAGATCCGAGCCTCTGCCCAGCCCATCCGCCCTCAAATGAGATTACTTAATTTTCCCGCCACACCACCGCCAGCCAGAACCTTACCGGAGGACATGCTCTGAATGGATGGATCCTCCTGATTCCTGCCTGCCTCCCTGTTCTGGCTGACCCTGCAGCCCTCCTGGTGACAGTGGTGAGTGCAGTACACTTCATCTTCAAGCCAGCCAAAAAGAGTTGGGACAGTGAGTGTGTGACTGTTTGACACACACACTGTCTCTGCTCACTCTGACAGACAGCCGCGAGCCAGGCTGCAGGAGTCTCACTCTCTTAGTGTGAGTGTGCACTGTATGAGTGCAGTGTGCACTGGATAAGTGGCAGGAGGTAATGGAAGGATGGTGTAATGGAAACAGGAGGTAATGGGGATGGTGTGATGGAGATGGAGGGATGGTGACAGGAAGTGATGGGGGATTATGTGATGGAGACAAGAGGTGATGGAGGGATGGAGAATGGAGCAATAAAAACAGGAGGTGATGGAGACAGGAAGTTTTTAGAAGTGGGGACATAAATTCTGGTGATCCTAGTGGCTACCAGGGATTTCACCTCACTTTATGTGGTGGTTATGAAACAGAAATTAAGGGAAATCTCTACAATTTGACATAGGTGACAAAACTGATGGAGTAAATAATCTGCCCTTATTATATTGAAAATAACAGAAATATGTTTTTTTTTACCTTGCTATCTACCTTAAATCACATCACTATTTGCACAGTGTACTTGCTTGTACCCTAAATACTGAAATTTGCACTGAAAACTGTAATTTTGTAACTTTTGTAAATTGTCAGTAAAAACTTGACTGTGCCAGTAAATTTTGGGTGTTGTACCAGTAAATTTTAATCTGATAGGTTGGCAACACTAGTGTTAACATTCCCCCTTTGATTCTCTAGGAGTTTACATGCTTTGACTACAGCACACAATTCAGCTTCCTATGCTGACATCTGGGGTGTCAATGCTTCTTGATGTAAAATAGTGTCTGTAGTGATTGCAGCAAACCCTGTGTGTGGCTGACCATCATCAGTGTAAAATCTGGAACCATCTACGAATAGGTTTGTGTCACAATCTGAAAAAGGCTCATCTTTTGCTGGGATGACAGAGGCCCTTTCTACCTCCATTAGAGCCATACAATCATGAGAAAAACTCTCAGGTTCTGCATCAGTACCATTTATTGCATCTTCCTCATCAGTTATAGGAAGAAGAGTAGCTGGATTTAAAGTAACACATCATTTGATTGTTAAATTTGATGGAGCAAAAAGAACAGACATGTCTAGTATTTACTTGATTCATGATTTTCTGTACAGCATGTGGCACATACAGGGTCAGAGCAGAATCTAGTGCCTACTTACTTTGTCTAGCAGCAAAATACAGGCTGCTATGGCTCGCATACAACTGGGGTAGCTTTTGATGACAGGGTCTAATGAGGTTGATACATACATCAAAGACCTCTGTTTGTCTCCATGTAGCTGAATGAGTACACCCACAGCAAATCTATTGACTTTTTGACAAAACAATGAAAAACTCTTATTATAGTCAGGAAGTCCAATGGCGGGAGCTTCAGACAAAATTTTAATAAGCTCCTTCATCTGCAATTCATTGTCCCATGTGGGTTTGAAAGGGTTTGTAGTGGTAGCCTCATATAGAGGGGCCATAAGTTCTGATGCATTTGGAATCCAGTCCCTACAATATCCCACTAACCCCAGGAAGGCACGTATTTGCCGTACATTTCTTGGCTTTTCAAATTTTTGTAGAGTTTTAACTCAATCTGAGGTTAGGTGACGGATTCCATGTGAAATGCAGAGACCCAGGAAGATCACTTTCTCTTGACAGTAGTGTAGCTTCTCTTTGCTGACTTTGTTGTTACTGTTATAGAGAAACATGAGAAGGCTTACTGTTCCTCTGCTACAAATGTCCTTTGTATCAGAACAAATAAGCAAATTGTCTATGTACAGAAGCAAAACTGTTTTTGGGTGTGAGGGGGACCAGTGGTCCAATACTTGCTTTAACGCAGTATTATATTCAGATGGGCTATTCACACAGCCTTGGGGCAATCTTGTCCATGCTAACTTTTGGGCATCATGGGTAAATGTAAAAAGGTGCCAGCAATCTGGTTGTAGGGGCGCTGAAAAAAAAGCATTCGCAAGATCAATCACTGTAAAGTTGGTGCTGGAGGCAGGTATTCAACTTAGTGAAGTGCGGGGGTTGGGCACAATCGGGGTATCTGCCTCAATTATATTGTTAATAGCTCTCAAATCATGCACCATGCGGTATGTCACTTGCCCACCCTTCTTATCTGGCTTCTTTGCAATTGGGAACAGGGGCGTATTGGCTTGGGACCTATTTGGGACAACAACCTCTGCTGCTTTCAGTTGAGTGATTTGATTCTTTATCCCCTCAGTCTGAGCAATACTCAGCGGGTACTGTTTAATCTGTGGGAGTTGGGCTCCTGCTTTGATTTTTATCATAACTGGGGTGCAGTCCAGCAGACCTACGTCATATTTGCTGGTGGCCCATAAATCAGTGGGAATCACTTCCAATTCTGGTGGAAATAGTGGAGTCTTGGATTAAAAATACTCCACAGGCAGAATTTAAAACTTCTCCTGACAGGCTACTGACCACTTGGACTCCTGTAGGAATGTAGTCTATGCTCTTAAAAGATTGGTAGGAACTGTGTATGAAACTAACACTTTAGTGACAATTCCTGTTTGCTGTCCTAGCCTGAGTTTAAGTGGCTTGGACTCAACCAAATCAGTAGAGGTTCCGGTTAGGCCAACACCAGAGATACCATTTTCAGATAATAATGGTCCTCTATAATAAACACACTTCATCTTGCACCAGTATCAATTAAACAGGTTAATTCTGTTTCTCCTCCAGAATAGGGGAGTTCTTGAAAAAATACTTTTACTCTGGCCTCGGGACCATTGTCTCCCCTATTTAACTTGATTGACACTGGCATGCCATTTTCCTATGCCTGATCCACTGCTTTTGGCAGAGAATTGGGATCAGCATGAGGTGCCTCTAAGCTCCTTTCCAGTCTACGGTCAGGAAGATGGCAGAATTTGGCTATGTGTCCTTCCCCATTACAATTGTAGCATATGATTGGTCCCCGATTGCCATGATTTTTTAAATTGTCTTTGCCTCTTCCTTTTCCCCTCTGCTTCCCCATGTACATAACTTTGAGTTTGCTGTCTTTCTGGTTAATCCTGTTCTTTATGAATAACAGGATAGGCAGGAGGTCCTAAATAGACATACTGCCTGCCTCAGGCCTTGCCATGAACAACTTTTCTTTCAACTGGGGTATTAAACCATTAAGAAACCTTTGTTTCACTAGTTGTGTAGATGGACTTGTAATTTCTCCCTTCTGTTCTTCCTTTATTTTAAAGCTTCCTCTGCCATATCACTTAATCACCTCCAATAAGCCCCTGTGGCTTCCTCCTTCCCTTGCTTAGCATTCATGAATTCAGTCTGCTTTGTCCATATATTTGGGGCAATTTTTCCTTCATTTTTTCACAAACCCTCCTTCCACTAACCATTTTATCAAGTTTTGTGACATCCACTTCACATCCTTTAAGTATATACCCTGACATGTTGCTTCCCACTGCTTTAATAAGAAGTCTCGTATACTTCCTGTGCAGCACTAAGTTTGTTGGATTCTTTCTAGGATCTCCCAGTCCCTCTAATATAGCTCTCATTTCTTGGGGACTAAAGGGTACATGCCATTTAATTTGGGACTTACTGTCAACAGTATTACCTTCAAAAACAAATTGGGTTCTGACAGGATAAACTGTAACAGATTGCTCAGTGATTGGGCGAAAGGGGTGGACTCTCCCTTCTTTCTCTCTTCATCTTGCTGCCACAACTTGGAAATTATCATTTGCCCCGGCAGTTCAGACTCTATCTCTCTTTCTCTGGCCAAAGCCTTAAGTTCAAAGAGATGTAATTTTGCATATGTGCATTTTGATTTATGTCAATCATCTGTTTCTAAGATACAAGCCAAATCCCTCTTTGTAGGTTGATTTGTTTGTTAGGGCTGTTAAACCTCTGCTCGCTACTATATTGCCAAGGTCATCTTTTGTGTGTTTCATGTAATCTGATTCTTGTGCTTTTGTTGATGGATCTCTTAAAGCCAAACTGGCAGCCGCATAAGGTGGGGGGTGGTCCTCTAGAGATTCTTCTGGCCAAACATAGTCAATTTGGGCAGTACCTTTATTAAACTTCTTCGTCAAGCCAGTTTCATTTGCTAATTTAGCTTGTCTCCCATGTGCAAGCTATTCTCCACGTTCCTTCACTGCACAGTAGTGGGCCACAATCGTGCAGAAAAGTTTGCCATATTTGTAAATCAAAAGTCCCTTCAGATTTTAAAGGCTTAGCTGTTCCTTTTGTCCATTCTACCCATTTATCTAGGGGCTCAGTATAGGATGAACCATACCTTCGGTTCAGATATTCTCTAGCACTCATCTTGCGCTGGGCATTTTCTGAGGGTCTCACCCTTCACTCCCTTATTTAAATGAATGCCCATAATGACTGGTCAGTCTTTTCTCTACTTGTGCCTATATCCTCTTGCCTCTAAAACAAATAGTACAGCAAATCTGCAGATTTACAAGAATAGTCTCCACTTATCTACGTGGATAGAAGGAGTTTATGACAATAGACAAAACACTCACTAAGAGACCCTCCTTTTCTCTTGTCTTCTCTGTGGGATTTATCTGTCCCTACCATGCGCCAACCCCTGAGGGTCCAAGATTGGTCTGGTTTCCTTGAGAACCGACAGATAGGATACATAGGAAAGGCAGAAAATATAGCAAGCTTAAGGACAGCTTACCTAGCCGGCATTTAGAGGTCTGTTTTCCCGATGATCCTGATCAAAGCACGATTCCTTCTGGAGACTCTGCCAACTCCTGATATGACTCGCCAAACTGTTATGGGAAATTTCTGGTTGTGACTCTAAAAACAAAAGTTAGTTTTGCAATTGCAGGAACAGATTCACAGGACACAATCTCTATGTTTAAAATGTCCGTTCTGACAAAATGTATTATTTCACATAGATAAGAAAGGGGTGGTGTGAGATGTTATTGAAAACTAACAAATAGAAATATATTATTAAAAGCTAGCGAATAGAACAATTGCAAAAATAAAACAGAGGGGAGAGGGGAGGGGAGAGTAGAGACAGAGAGAGAGCTTCTAGCAGAAGTTGCATCTGTGTGATAAGTGAAAGTCACAGAACACATTACAGCAGCGTGAACAAAATGGAGTCTTTTGTGCTTAAATGAACAATACAGTGAAAGTCCATACTACACTATACACCCCCTACTGATGTTTTTTTTTGTCGGTATGCCCGATCCTGGGACTGAGGTTGTTTAGGAGTATCATGGGATAAGAGTTTTCTAAGAATCCCCCCATGATTTGGATCTGATTTACTTTTTGGCTAATGGTCACCTTGTTGACCGCAGCATTCCTGTGTGCACACACATGGTGGAGCATATATAAAAAAAATTTTGGCACTTTACACGTTTTAACATCATGGTGTTTTGCAACATCATTGCATGTTTGGACTTTTCATTGTTTATTAACATTTTTGTTGTATATGGTTTATTCATATCCATATGGTCGGTATATGAATTTTCTGTAGAAATACTTTTACTATACATATGTTTTTTTGCACTTAACCACTTCCTTTATTCCCCCTTTCTGCCCAGGCCAATTTTCAGCTTTCAGCACTCTCACACTTTGAATGACAATTACTCTCTCATGCTACACTGTACCCAAACAAAATTTTTTATCCTTTTTTTCACACAAATAGAGCTTTCCTTTGGTGGTATTTAAGAACCTCTGGGTTTTTTATTTTTTGCGGCATAAGTGAAAAAAGTGCGAAAATTTTGAAAAAAAAACACTTTTTTTTAGTTTCTCTGATAAAATTTTGCAAATAAGTAATTTTTGTTCATACATTTGGGCCAAAACCTATACTGCTACCTATCTGATTTAGGTCTGGGTTGGCGCTCCCCTCATTGGTTAAATAAATGAAAGTGAAAACAGAATTTATATATATAAAAAAAAATAAAAAAACATATAAAAAATTTCATGTGCTAGTATGCTTAATGTGCTAGTATGCTTAATATAAGGTGAATGTTGCAAGATGCTGTGGGTGAGTACAGCTAAAATCAAGTGAATATATAAAACAGGTGATAAGTCTGTAAATTAGATAAAATCCTTTTTATAACAATAAAACGCAAAATGTGATGATGTGATAGTATAAAAATATATAATTTACTCGGGGTAAAGTCTGGTAAAAAAGTGCTTGTGCAACTAATAATTATGTGATATACGGTAAAGACCTCTCCAAGTGTTCCTTGGGTATGACAAATATGCTAGTATCACTTAATGTGCTAGTATCACACTGGTAGGTATATCTCTGGTTCTCCCAAAAGTATATGTACCCCTTCTTAATTCAGTAATGATGTATTCTGGTGGCAATCTGCAAGTTCAACCTATTCGTGCGACCTAGGTACACACAATCCCCAGTTCTCCTATTCAATTATTTATACACTGTTACAAATGCAATATATGACCAATCCTGCTTCCTTAAAAGTGTGGTTAAAGTGTCCATAAAAAGTAGTTCAACATTGTTGTTTTGGGAGAACCAG
>BLSH010124856.1:86455-168028 GCA_018402905.1 Glandirana rugosa
ACGGGAAGTTTCATGGACAGTGGACAGGTAGTTTCATGGACTCATGGACAGTGGACAGGTAGTTTCATGGGCTCATGGACAGTGGACAGGCTCAGATGGGTTGGTGAGAGGTACTCTGATGGGATGGTGACAGGTACTCGGGTACTCGGATGGGCAGGTGACAGGTACTCGGGTACTTTGATGGGCAGGTGACAGGTACTCGGGTACTTTGATGGACAGGTAACAGGTACTCGGGTACTTTAATGGACAGGTGACAGGTACTCGGGTACTTTGATGGACAGGTGACAGGTACTCAGGTACTTTGATGGACAGGTGACAGGTACTTTGAAGGGCAGGTGACAGGTACTTGGGTACTTTGATGGACAGGTGGCAGGTACTCAGGTACTTTGATGGGCAGGTGACAGGTACTTGGGTACTTTGATGGACAGGTGACAGGTACTCGGGTACTTTGATGGACAGGTACTCTGATGGGCTGTGACAGGTACTTTGATGGGGTGGTGACAGGTACTCTTTATTGGGGGGGTGATCAGTGTGCTTGGTGTACACAGTAGGCGGTAACGAGCTGTTACCGAAATCTCCCTGTCACACACGATCGGTGTGTGACAGGGAGAACCGCGGTAACATCTTGTTACCGCGGTTTGTTTACATCACATGACCGGCTGTGATTGACACAGCTGGTCACGTGGTAAAGAGCCAATTCTATTGGCTCTTTACACTGATCAGAGCTGGGCTTTGTCCGAGGGACAAGCCTCAGCCCCAATCGCCCCGCGCTGTGCGCCCCCGGGGGCGTGCACGAGCGGCGTGCACAAGCAGCGTGCACAAACGGCGTGCACGTGGAGGTTGGTAGTGACCGGCTGTGATTGGACACAGCCGGTCATATGGTAAAGAGCCAATTTTATTGGCTTTAGCCAGACTGTGAGGGGTCAATTAGGTTGTTGATAGTGAGGTAGAAGTTCAGACAGTTGTAAACTAAATGTTCTAAAAGTTTAGGTGTAAATGGGAGCAAAGAGATGAGTCTTAGTTTGTACAGGTTGGTGGGGTCCAGTGATGGTATGCTTTAGAGGAGATAGCAAGGTGCCAGTAGAGAGATTAACCGGTACAGGTCCGCGCTATTGACAAAAGACGTCAACAGCGCGGACCTGAAAATCCGGGGGGACGTCCATGGACGTCCGCCCCTTTACACGCCCCCTGCGCGCACTGGGTGGCGGCGGCGGCGCGCGCCGCCGCCGCACGCTGCGTGGGCGTGCCCGCGGGTCGGGCGGACTCGATGTCCGCTCCTGACCCGCGATCGCCCTACAGAGCAGTAGAGCGGGGAACCGCCGATGTAAACACGGCGGTTCCCCGTTCTGTGACAGGGGACAAACAGATCTACTGATCCCTGTCACTGGGATCAGTTAGATCTGTTATGTCCCGACCAGCCCATCCCCCCCACAGTTAGAACACACCCAGGGAACATTGTTAACCCCTTCACTGCCCCCTGCTGGTTAACCCCTTCACTGCCAATGACATTTATACAGTAATCAGTGGACATTTAAATTTCTGATCGCTGAATAAATGTCATTGGTCCCAAAAAAGTGTCAAAAATGACCGACATGTCCGCCCCAATATCAAAGTCCCGATAAAAATCGCAGATCGCCGCCATTACTAGTAAAAAAAAAAATAATAATAAAAACGCCATAAATCAATTCCCATAGTTTGTAGACGCGATAACTTTTGCGCAAACCAATCAATAAACGCCGATTGCGTTTTTTTTTACCAAAAATATGTAGAAGAATATAAATCGGCCAAACCCAATAAATAATTTTTTTTTTTTTTTATTTTGGGATATGTATTATAGCAAAAAGTAAAAAATATTGTTCTTTTTTCAAAATTGTCGCTCTTGGTTTTGTTCATAGCGCAAAAAATAAAAACCGCAGAGGTGATCAAATACCACCAAAAGAAAGCTCTATTTGTGGGGAAAAAAGGACATCAATTTTATTTGGGTACAACGTCGCACGACCGCGCAATTGTCATTCAAAATGCGACAGCGCTGAAACCTGAAAATTGGTCTGGGCAGGAGGGGGGTTTAAGTGCCCAGTAAGGAAGTGGTTAAAGATGTGAGTGAGGGAGCATTGGATAGAGCAAGAGGGTGGTCGTAGTAATTGTGAGGGAACAGGTCCAGTGGACAGGTGGTAAGACAGGTTTCTGAGATCAGTGGTGATTAAATATCACCAAAAGAAAGCTCTATTTGTGTGAGAAATAAAATGATAAAGATTTAATGAGTATTTAGTTAATTAATTAATTTAATTAGATATGAGTACAGTGTTGCATGACCATGCAATTGTTATTCAAAGTGCAACAGAGCTGAAAGCTGAAAATTGGCCTAGGCAGGAAAGAGGTAAAAGTGCCCAGTAGGCAAGTGGTTAAAAGGATCTTAGGATGGAATTTGTTAAATATGGGTTTTGAAGCAGCATTTGCCTTAAAGAGGAAGTAAACCCTGATGGGGTTTACTTCCTCTATATTCCCCTGCAAAGTAAAAGCATAATGGGCTACTATGCATCACATAGTAGCCCATTATGTGTCACTTACTTGCAAACAAAGCCTGCAATATCTCCTGTGCAGGCAGCATCCATCTTCAGCCCCTCTTCCTTCCGGGGCCGCAATTCCGTCTCTGTGACTTGCCGGAGTCGCGTGAAGTCACTCTCGCGCATGCGCATGGGAGCCGCCAGTCAAGGCACGAACGAAGTGAAGAAACGGCACAGCGGGCCGTTTCTTCACTGCGCATGTGCCGAATGACGTCGGCAATGCAAGTACACTGTATATCTCCTAAACCATGCAGGTTTAGGAGATATGCAGGTAACCTACAGGTAAGCCTTATTATAGGCTTACCTGTAGGTTAAAGTGTTTGTCACGGGTTGACAACCCCATTAATGGCTGCACAGTGTCAGTGCATAGCATGGAATTGGTTAAACATTGATTTTAAAGCAGCCTTTACCATAATGATTCCACAGTGCCAGTACATAGTATGGAATTGGTTAAACATGGATTTTGAAGCAGCATTTACCTGTGAAAGGGCAAAGAACTTGCCCATTGCCTAGCTAAGGGCCCCAAGAAGAGAGAGATACAATATAATGAATGTGACTGAACACATGGGAGTTGATTTAGTAAAGGAAAATAAGCTGTTCATTTTGCATACGATTTTTCCCAAAGATTTGTGAATGTTGTGAAATTTTACTTTGCAAAAAATATCCAATCACCTGCAAGGAATATAAAAATAGCATTTTTATTATCACATGCAACACAATTAGATGATGAAAATCAGGAGAGCTTCCTTTCATTTTCTAAGCTCTGGAGTACTTTCAAAGTGCAACTTTTCTTGCAAAGTGAACAGTCTGTTTGTTGTTAGCAAATTAACTCCATGGTGTATGGAAACTTATGGGGCTGGGAGGATGTGAGCTTAGAGCTAGGATCAGAGGATCATCAGGTAAGAATCTGAGTTATGTGTGAGGTTGCAATGGTGCAGTGTTGATCTATAAGTAGTGGTAGGTAAACTGGGATGTAAAGTGTATTGATGTTATGAGTGGAAGCAGAGTAATTTAAAAATGTAAATGAACTGTGCACGATGCTGTGTGCATCGACCGTTAGCTGGGTGTGCTAGAGTTTGCTAGAGTGATGGGCCATAGAGAGATAGGGAAGACTGTGGATAAAACTATATGGGGTAACATGAGTGCAAGTAAGGAGGTTGTGGAGATGAGAGGTGTGTGACAGGGGAGGAAAGGTGATTGGAGTGGAAAGGCTTGTGCAGCAGTGATCTGAACTGGGAAGTAAAAGATTGGACATTTATATATGTTAGTTACCCTGTTTACGCAAGGTAGACTGGGAGTGTTTGATAAAATAAGAAAAAAGTGAAGCTGTGAATGCTGTTACCTAAATTATGAGGCAGTGGCCATGTCTGTGCTGGTAGAAGCAACTTGAATATAGGGTTAAAGTGAGATGGGTGAAACAGGTGGCTGTTGCTGGACCAAGAAGATGGGCTGTGTAAAATAGAAGAAGCATATGGTGTCAGTAAATTTAGAAACTAAAGAGCTGATGATGAGAAAACCAGGGAATAAAAATGAGGGAGCATTAGGTGTGTTTGTGTGTAAAAGGTTCAAAATTTAATTGAATATAACACTGCAGGAAAATGGGCAATAAAAGTCTATTAAAGGAAATGGAATGAAAATGTACCCGATTGTCAGCATGCCCTGATTGCAGTGAGAGCAGCTGACTTGTTCTACAGCTGATATTGGCATATAATAATTTTAAATAAATAGATGTGGGGGGTGGTATTAATTCACAGGGGAGGAGCATTCTCGCAGTCCATTGGGGGAATGATAGAATAAAGTTAGATGGAACAGATGCATGGAAATGAGTGCATGGAAAGTGATATAAAGTATTCGCCCTTATGGCCCATACACACGGTGCAACTGTCGTACAATAATGGTCGTACAACAGCTTGTTGTACGATAATTCGACCGTTAGTATGCACGATTACAACAGCCGACGTTCGTCAGTCGTACAACAGAAGTTGGCTGAGCAAACTAGAAAACTTTTGTTGGCCAACAAGTTGTTGTACGACTGTTGACTCGTGTGTACAGAAGGTGGCCCAACAAAAGTTGAAAGTGCAAACATGCATGCTCTGAATCCAGGAAGTGCTCGGTCGTGTAAACCTGTGTTCCTAATTCACAAATCACATTCACATGAACTTCCTCGTTATACGCTCATAACACGTCACTACGTTCGGCTTTGTTGGCCGATTACTTGACTCATGTCAGTACGCTAGACACAGCCGCCAACAACCGATTGTTGAACGTGAGGTCGTACAACAGTCGCACCGTGTGTACAAGGCATAAGAGTACATGGACAAATACATGGTTTTATGGCAGACATTATGTCTGAATGATTTTTAATTTTAAAAAAAAGTGGTAATGAGGTGGGGGAAGGAAAACATTCTTGAGGTATATCACCCCAGTTCATGAAAAAAAAAAAAAAAAAAAAATATATATATATATATATATATATATATATATTATTAAGAAGATAAAGAAGAAGAAGATGTAATATAATGCAATGGTATAATAAACTGATTTATATTAAAAAAGGAAAATATATAAATGGAATTAGGAAAAACTATACTCTAAGTGTGATGAGTGGTCTTCTTGTTGCAAACAGTTGGACAGCAGTTGAGGACTCCAATACATTCCACTGCTGACATCATGAGTTTGCCTCCTTCAGGGAGCACACCCCTCACCTCTTGTTGGATTTACATGAAAACCAATTCTCTCCCATACCATTCCAGTGCTAGTGCAAATCTACCAACACCATTCCAGTTGCATATGTCAAAAGGTGGGGGTGTAACTGAAATTGTACTCTGTTGTGGTAGGTGTCTCCATTGATGGCATAGGCACAAGACAGCCTACAGTTTCTGTCAGCAGTGTATGTTCCAGGTTCTCTCAATATTCAAGTGCATTATCTTTCAAGGTATCCATATCCAAAAAATAAAAATGTGATGCTTCCACTACTAATATAAATGTAATCAACACTAATATATTTCTACTATAAAATTCATTATTGAAACCTATAAATGTTTTAAATACAATTAAAAAATAGAAGAAAGTATGTCAATGTAAATAAATAAAAAAAATATAAAATCAAATATAACTATGCTTTCATTATAATATCCTACAACTGCATCTCAGATTTATAGATCTAAATATCTAATTTCTTTGCCACTCAGGGACATAGTTGGTGGGGTACAAAAACCTGAATTATATTTGATGGTTAATTTTAGTCTCCTCATTTAACTTTGGAGGGGACAGTGTTTAACCTGTAGACCAAGTAGGGCTCTCTTTCACATAATTTCTGAAACCTGTGCGTAAAAAGGAGGCCCCTGGAAATAGTCTTAATGATTCAGACCTTTCGGCCCTCTGTCAATATTTTGTTTCTCAGCAAAATGCCCTCCGATGCTTGCTAATCCGAATTCGAAGGGACCGAATAGTGCATTCCAAATACAGCAAGCCACATGGGCATCTCAAGCAGTAAACAATGAAGTCAGTGGAGCAATTGTAAAATTCTGGCCCATATTTTTCACACTAACAGGTGCACCTGCTGGACATACTGTATAAAGTGTGTGGGAAGGGAGCTTTCCTTTCTACACCTGGAACAAAACTGATTAGTGCTCAGCCATTCATTGGCAGCGTTGTGTCCTCTGAATGAATAGAAATCTACCTATGATTGGCTAATATGGAGAGGCAGGCAGATTATGTCATAATCTCTGACTCAGCCAAACAAAGTAAGCTAGCTGCAACAAACTAGTTAAAGTAACAATATAGGTAGATGTAATTTCTCTGGCACATAGGGTTATGGGCTTGCCATATCCTAATGGAATAGCAGTGCTTTCCACTAGAAGGTACTAGGTCAGTGGTTCTCAACTCCTGTCCTCAGGACTGGAGTTGAGCGGACACCTGGATGTTCGGGTTCGGGTTGAGTTACAAAGAGAAGGAAAACAATATAAAATAAATGAATAATTGAGTTGTTCAAAATAATAAACTAAATTATTAAGTTATTTTAGGCGAGCTGGATAGTTAGATACAGTAGTAAATTAATTAATGAGTTAATAGGTGAATGTTTAAATTAAGATAGATTGATTAGTGAATTAGTGCCAGGTCAATTTGTTGATTTTAGGATTATTTTAATCATGGGTGAAATACAAATAAAAAGGAAAGGGAGTTGGGACTTTGAGTGAGGTAGATGGCAACAAAATAGATCACCTGTGTGAAGTAATTATGTTGTAATACAGAGGGTATAGAATCACACTCAATATGAATATCATTACAGAGACAATGCACACTTAGCCAATGGTTAGAAGTACAGTCCATCAACAAGTACAAAACAAATATAAATACATGGTCCAAACAATTCATATATGTACACGTTTAACCACTTCAATACCAGGCACTTAGAACACTTCCCGCCCAGACCAATTTTCAGCTTTCAGCTCTCTTGCATTTTGAATGACAATTGCGCGGTCATGCGACGTTGTACCCAAACAAAATTTACATCATTTTGTTCCCACAATTAGAGATTTCTTTTGGTGGTATTTTATCACCCCTACGGTTTTTATTTTTTTCGCTACAAATAAAAAAAGGCCGAAAATTTTGAAAAAAAAAAGGTTTTCTTTGTTTCTGTCACGATATCTTGTATAAGTACATTTTCTCTTTCACTGTCGGGCAGTAATGTGGCTACACTGATGGGCACTGATGAGGCTACACTGATGGGCACTGATGAGGCAGTACTGATTGGCACTGATGAGGTGGCATTGATAAGGTGGCGCTGATGATGAGGCACATATATGCAGCACTGATGGGCACTGAAAGCAGCACTGATGGGCACTGATAGGTGGCACTGTTATGCGACACTGATGGGTACTCATAGGCGGCACTGATGGGCACTGATATGTGGCACTGATGGGCACTGATAGGTGGCACTTATAGGTGGCACAGGTGGGCACTGGTACATGGCACTGGTGGGCCCTGGTACATATAGCACTGTTAGGAATGGCACTGGCAGGCATCACATATGGGCACAGTGCCATCCCTACAGTGCTCTATATTCCTCTTACCTGGTGGTATAGTGTGGGCTCCCTGGTGGTCCCTGGGCAGCCTCCTGATTGTCTCCCTGGTGGTCCTGGGCAGCCTCCTGATGGTGGTCCCTGGGGGGGTCTTCCTGGTGGTCTAGTGATCATGAGGGGAGCTGCACTGATAAACATTCAGTGCAACCCCCCCCCCCATCAGGAGAGCAACCAATCGGCTCTCCTCTCTGCAGATCTGAGTAGAGGAAAAGTTGATAAACGGCTCTTCCTGTTTACACTGTGATCAGCCATGATTTGTCACGGCTGATCACACAGTAAAAAGCTTCCGATGCCTTTTACCTCGATCGGTAATGCGGTAGGTCACACTGACCCACGGCATCACCGATCGCCGCAATGTGCGCCCAGGCGGGCGCGCGATTGCAGGTTATCCCGATGACATCAATAGACGTCCAGTCAGGATAACAGAACACCCGCCTGGATGCCTGGATTTGTCTACACGCCGAGCTGGAAGTGGTTAAGAATAACATAATAATCTATTTTGAATGGGTGAAATACAGCCATTGGACTGAGACCATAGTACAGGAAAATGCAGGAAATCTATAATATTTGTTTCCTAAACTATATAGCACTGACATCTATCAAATCTAAAAATATATGGGTTCTCTATAATAAAATGGGAAACTAACTTAAGATAAACCTACATATATTCCAGAAATATAATTATTACTCAAATGCATTGTACATTAAACAAACAAGAACAGCAAATTATTTTCATTTTTTGTCAATATCCCTGCTTATTAATATATCCAGGGCTTTCTTAAGGCCCTCAATATGCTGTAAATATATTTTTTCTTTAAATCATACTTGCCTAGGTCGATGCAGCATCGGTTTGATGCTGCATCTGTCCTCCGCCAGCTGTAAGTCTCAGAGCCAAGAGAGCAAACACCACTGATTACTCAGGTTTCAGTGCTTCATTGCCCCCCCCCCCCCGTGTTAACTGGAGTGTTAGGCTGTGGAGAGGGCAGAACGGCTGGCTCAAGTTCTCAGTGGCTTGCTGAGAGGCTGGCCCAGGTCCCAGTCCAGGCTCCTGGGTGGATCCTGACCATATGCCATCTTTCCCCAGCCTAGACCAGTTCTGTGAGCTTTGGCCCATTGTCAGCTGGAAATGAGTTGCAGGAGCATGGAACGAACTGCACTAATGTGATCCACAAGAGAAGCACAGCCAAAGGTTGTTTGGCTGTGCTTCTCTTCTCCTTTAAATACAGCATAAAAAGAAACTGTTATGAAAAGCATTTGAAAAGTTCATGTTGAATAATCCAATGTATACAAAAGGGTTGATTTACTAAAGACAAATAGACTCTTCAGTTCGCAAGTAAAGTTGCACTTTGCAAATAATATCCAATCATATGCAAGGAAAATAAACACACTGCATTTTTGCTTACACGATTGAATGATGGAATTCAGCAGAGCTTAACCTCACTCACTAACCTCCCTTCAGAAGTTGGTCCGGTCCCAAAGGTTTTGATGACCCTTGGAAGTGAAACAATTAAAGTGAACTATAACATATATGATTGCCTGTTGCTTCTGCCAGTAGATCCCTTATTTTTCCAATGGGTCAATCTGTTTAGCATAAAGTTTAGTTACAGGGTTCAGAACAAACCATTTACCACAGGTAAACATGCTTACAGTGGTCAGCTTTTATTCATATGGCTTAAAGCTTTTTTCAAAAAGGTAACTTGTTAGTTGGAGGTAGACTTTAATTGGTTTGTGCTTTACTTAAAGAGTAACTCCCTGCTGGGTGATCAAAGTACATTGCAAGGATTTTAACAAACTTTGTTGCAGATTCCTGTTTCTGCTCTGAAAGAATAGCTCTTTTTTAGATCATGTCCTGTGCATGGGGATTCTGAATGGGAGCAGCTGATGCACCATCAGGGTTCCAATGATGAAAGTCGCAGTGTTTGCATCCCTTCAGGGATTAACTCTTAGGAGGTATCTCACCAAAAATATTTTTTTTTCTATTACAGAGGATGCCTAAAACCTGACTTGTATTGTAATTCATACAGAGCTCTTAATTTAAGCAGGAAACAACATTTTTTGAGGCGTTCTATACACCATCTGTGTACAGAATGCCTTCAGGTAGCCATATTGAATTGAATTTTCCATAAAAATACAGAGCTGCAGTTTGAAAATAAAAGGTATATGTTTAATAACATAAAAATAAGATCGGATGGTAGCCACAGTTTCAGCTAAAGAGAAAAAAACATTAAAGAACAAATATAATTGCCCCCAGGTTCACAAATATTTACAAATTATTCATAGAAACAAGAACAAAAATAACAAAATGATACACAGTGATCACATTCACATGAATTTCTAAAAAATTAAAAAGGAAATAATAACCTGGATACCCAGTAGGATTCAATATATTAAAATTCAACAACATAACAACACTGACATTTTGTCAGTGAACCAAAACAAATATTTTAAGTGTCCCAAAACATTTAAATCTTTTTATATATGTACATATAAAAATCCCCAATTAAACAATTTCCAAGCTGCTAATGGTGATCATTCTGTTGTTCTTTCTATCCAACATTTATGTTGTATATATATTTATAGTAGTTTTATTGTTGGGTTGCAATTAGCAGTTTTAATAGTACTTCCCTTCGCCTTTACTATTGCCCATTAATCTTTTAAACCTTGTTACTGGCACTGTATTGATTTCTTCTCTAGTACTGGCAGTATTTTTAAGGAGGAGCTGATCATACTTCCGTCTAACAACATAAAAAAGGATTTAAAGGAAGGCACTTACCATAAAACACTCATATACTTTCACTTTACAAGAGAGTTAAACAAGAGAACAGATGTTTTTAAACTGCTTTGGTAAATGCCTCTGTATTTTTCAGGGGCAATCAATACATTTAATGCTAATTGTATTGTACTTTTGTCAAAATAGTAGTTTATCTTGAAGTTAATTTCAGTTTTACTTCACGTTCCTTAAAATACAGGCAATATGCACTGATTATTAAGCTTATGTTTTAAAAGAAATGTATATATATATATATATATATATATATATATAAAACATCTAACAGTCACATTATGACACATTTGATGGTGGCTGCCTGGCATCAGATCAGAAAACTTGCCCAGAATATTATTGGTCCTATCCATACAAAGTTTGCTGACAGCATCTGCTTTAACTAAGTGTGTGGAAGTCTTCTGCGCTACCACTCTATTTGTGTGAAGATCCGTATCTCTTATGTACAGCTATTGACAGTTAGTCAGTGCTAGACTAGTATAATGGTAAGTGACCACCGAACAAAGGTAGAAAAAAAAAAAAGGAGGCTAGCTGCTGCAGTATTAGTTTATAAACACCATAATAAACAAGGAATGAACTGAGTAGAATACTGCGCAGTCAGCTCAGAAAAGGATGTAGGTCACTGTGGCTAGAGACCTTGTTGCAATAGGGACAACACTGAGTCACAGTGCTGTGTCCAATAAAATAGCTCTGAATAATGGTAAATAGATCATACCGTAAAACCTCAATATATAAATAAATGACATCTAGTGCAACATAAGCTAAATAATAAAAATATAAAAAATGCAAAGCGCCAGAGTGCTAAATAAGGTGCATAATGAATATTGATGTGTAATAAAGGTGCCTTTCAAGGGGGACAGTGAATACTATTCAAGGTGCAATACGTGATGCAAAATGGAAACTGTTGAACAATACTAGGTGATCAATAATAAATAGATATCATAAAAATGAACGTGCATACAAATTCATATAAAAGTTCATATTGGTCGCATAAAATCGCAGATGCTGGTGGTATAGTGCTATATCAAATGCACTGTGCAACACAATAGTAGATGATCAAAAATATATAGATATCATAAAGGTTATCTTGCATACAAATTCATATAAAAGTTCATATTAGTCGCATAAAATCGCAGATGATGGTGGTATGGTGCTATATTACATGCACTTCCGGTCCTACCCGTTACGTCACAGGTCACGTGACTTCATCAGGGAGGAAGTCACGTGACCTGTGACGTAACGCGTAGGACCGGAAGTGTGACCCGAAACCGGAAGTCGGCTTATTTCTTATACCCCCATGTATGAGTGAGGATCGATTCTTGAAATACTGGCGGCATTGACCGTTCCACTTAGATGGAACTTGTTGCACTAGATGTCATTTATTTATATATTGAGGTTTTAAGGTATGATCTATTTACCATTATTCAGAGCTATTTTATTGGACACAGCACTGTGACTCAGTGTTGTCCCTATTGCAACAAGGTCTCTAGCCACAGTGACCTACATCCTTTTCTGAGCTGACTGCGCAGTATTCTACTCAGTTCATCTGCTTTAACTAGCCTTCGTCTACAGATTATGTGTACACAGCCAACTGCCTTCCTATATTTATGGCCACCTTTAGGAAATAGAGCAGCAAAAACTGTTATTGGTTGGTTTTGTCCTATATAAATTCCCAATCCTTCCACTTTCTTCATAATGTAAAGTAGACCAGAAAAAAAAAAAAAGGTGAACAAGATCTACTTTGGCTGCAGCAGACCCAGAAGGTTCAATAATCTACTGACTAAATTAACGTTATTTTAAAATTGATCAATAATTTAGGTCTAAATCAAAACACTTGCAATGGGAAATGCTATTTATCATTCAGACTTACATTCCAGATTCTTATGAGAGGACTTTATTATAATGGGATTCCTTTATTAATAGGTTTGAGGTCAAGTCAATAGAATCTAATACATTAATGGACCTTTGTTAACCACTTTAAGACCACCCACCGCAGATATACTGCGGCAAGGCAGCACTATTGTGCGAATTGCCGTACCGGTAGAGCGCTTCGTGTAAGAGATACAGTGGGCGTGTGCATGGCACCGGAGGCACATGCACCCGCAGCGCGGCCCCAGAGCCGATGCGCATTGCCGGCGGCCGCGATGTCGCTGGCCACCCGCGCTCGCGGTACACAGAGACAGAACAGGGATGTAAACAAGGCGCATCCCCGTTCTGACAAGGGAGTAGAGAGAGATTGTCTGTTCCTAGTGCTCAGCCAGTGGACTGACTGGGAGCACTAGGAACAGACGATCTCTCTCTACTCCCCTGTAGCACTTAACTCTTTGATCGCCCCTGGTGTTAAACCCTTCCCTGCCAGTGCTATTTATACAGTGATCAGTGCATTTTTATAGCACTGATCACTGTATTGGTGTCACTTGTCCCCAAAAAGTGTCACTTAGGGTCACATTTGTCTGCCGCAATGCCGCAGTCCCGCTAAAAATCACAGATTTCTGCCATTGCCAGTAAAAACAATAAAAAAATTAAAAGTCCATAAATCTATCCCATAACTTTTTCACAGACCTATCTATATACGCCAATTGGGATTTTTTTACCAAAAATATGTAGAAGAATACATATTGGCCTAAACTGATGAATATTTTTTTTTTATATGTATTGTAGCAAAAAGTAAAAAATATTGTTGTTTTTTTTCAAAATTGTTAGTTTTTTTTTTTGTTTATTGTGCAAAAAATAAAAACGGCAGAGGTGATCAAATACCACCAAAAGAAAGCTCTATTTGTAGGAAAAAGGACATCAATTTAATTTGGGTATAGTGTCACCTGACCCGCAATTGTCGGTTAAAGTAACGCAGTGCCATATCGCAAAAATTGGCCTGGTCAGGAAGGGAGTATATCCTTCTGGGGCTGAGGTGGTTAAGGTAAAACAAAAAAATCATGAAAGCTCAAAAAAATTAAGAAAGAAATACAAACATAATATTTCCTCTTATTTGCATATTTTTGGTGTTATTTTGCATATTTTTCTTTTTTTTTTAAACAGCAAAATACACACAAAAAATAAATTAAATACACAAGAAAAAGATGAAAGATTTTATGTTACTTTTTAATTACATTATGTGTGATAGTACCATCAGCAACCATGGGCATGCAAGCTGTGATAAAGTTGACACAAAAAGTAAAAAATATAGAAAAAGAAAAAATCTTTGATGTGCATTTCTTCTGTATATTGATTTTTTAGGTTTTTAAGCTACAGGAAAAAAGTCTGACTAGCAATTTGATAAAAAAAAAATAAAGATTACATTATTTCTGGGTATATTTTTGTTGTTTTTTAACTGTTGTTTTTTAACTGCTTCAAGACCGCCCCATAGCAGATTTATTGCTACCTGGCGGCTCTCCTGTGCAGGATCACCGGCAGGCCACTTCTGTTGTGACTAATCACAGCAGAAGCCGATCTGTGGGTGCTGGGCACTGGATGTCCGCCGACACCCACTGATCATCAGTAAAGCACACAGAACAGAGATCTGCCTATGTAAATAAGGCAGGTTCCATTCTGACAAGGGGGAGGTGATGGATTTTGTGTTCATGCAAAGCAGGAAATACAATCCATCACTTCCCCTAGTAAAAGCATCTGACACAGTACACAAAAACATTGGCTAGGTACACAGTTAACCCTTTGATCACCCTAGTTGCTTAAACACTTCCCAGCCAGTGTCATTAGTACAGTGACCGTGCATATTTTTAGCACTGAACACTGTATTAGTGTAAATGGCTCCCACAAAGTGTCAAAGGTGTCAGTTAGTGTCTGATTTTATTGTAATCCTGCAATAAGCCATTACTATTATAAAAAATAAATACAAGAAAATTCCATAAATATCAGCATTTAGCAAAATGCATTGGCATCAATCCATTGGCATCAATGGGAAATATCCTAATAATTATGAGTGCAATATGATTTGGAAGTTTATTGATCACAAACACGTGAAAAAGCTGTGCTAATAATTTACACCAGTGGTGGTCAACTTACTTTGTATAAAGGGCCTCAAATGCTGTCACTGACACCACTAAAGGGTAATGCATAATATTTAGTGAATGAGAAATTTGCTGGTGGCTAAAAAGGGATGGAGTGGTGTGTTCAGGATGGAACACACCACTTGAGCTAGTAGTGTCACTGCACATCGTGCACCTTAGTGATGGTGACAGCACAGTCATCTTTACCTTCTCCTTCTCAAGGACCTCATCTGGGGACACCTCAAATGACCTGTCCCCGGCAAGTGACCCAAAGCTTATGCAATGACTTTATATTTCACCATTTCCTCTGCAGACTGAATCTGAATAGTATGTTTATTACAATAACCTGGTGCATTCTCAGTGTTCCAATGAGAAAAAAACATTGCAAGCTCTGCATCGTTTTAACTCATGCAGCAGTTATGCTGTGTAGCTCAAAAATTGTTACAAATCGCTACTCATCCCAAAGAGGAAAGGGTACTACCCTCCTTCCTGATATAATCATGTGGAATTACATAGGCAGTTGCAATGTTGTAAACTGCATTTCCTTGCAAAATTAATAATATTATTTTGAAAAATACTTGAATGTTTGATAAATTCAGCTTATTTCTTATTTAGACCATATTGTTTATATCTGGATTTCAGTAAATTTCATGAATGTTGCAATTCGTTAAAAAAAATAGAACAGTAATGTTACTGAGCCTTTACAGCCAGATAAAACATCTCTCTGGACTTAAACAATATGGTAATAGCATGTAGCCATATAAAAATAATAATAGACAGTCCAAAGACTTCTGGGACACCTGCTGAAAGTGTTTACTCTCATGGCTGGGAGCAATTGCAGATGAGCACTACCTGGTATGCATAAATATTGATAAATTACTTCTTCTAGATACACTGAGGAATTCTGTCTGTGTTAAAAATTCAACCTTGCCATAAGCACTTGGATACAGACATTTTCACAATGCAGATTTTCTTTTTCTCTCCGATAGATCTCCCTGTTTACAGTGTAATATATATATATATAAAATTTGCATTGCAGTATATCTTAAAAATATATATCTCTCCTATAGTTAGAAAAGGAAGATACAGTATAATAAAGGAGCATGCATATGCAGGGAGCACTGTATTATTTCAATCATTTTTGTGTATTCATTCACCTTTATATACAGAGCTATTTTAGCCCCTTCAATTAATAACTTATGGGCTGGTTCACAATAGAACATTTTGTTGCTGCTTGAAAGAGTCAGAGCTTTAGATTATTTAGAAAGACACTGATACAATGTGAATGGTAAAAAAAACAATGCAGACAAAAATGGTTTTGTACATTTTTGGCAATAAAGTAAACTCATTTGATTGTAGTATGCTGTGCAGATGTTGTAGTATAAGAAATGGAAAATAGTATAAAATACTGAGGTCATGGGCAAACAAATTATTTCGATTATTATTACTAATAATATTATACATCGCTTCTATGAAAGTGTCTATAGCAAATCCTAAACAGTACTTTCTGGTAACAGTTTATACTTTCTAAACACAACAGCTGTCAGACTATCTATGTACCGCAATATCAAATTAGGCACCACTCACTAACAATGAGATGTAACTCTTTTTTTGGTAATCTTTTGTCCACAATATTCAAAGGTAGATGAGTCCAGGAGCATTTGCAGCTTTTGTGCTGTCTACATCACTGTACCCTGATGTTAAGCATTGAATGCTGTTAGATCTTTGTGTTACTGTGTGCTTTCTTTATAATTAGAAAGAAACAAAACTGAGAATTTTCACTTAGTTGATACATCAGTGAAAATCAGCTTTTAGCAAAATGTACTGGCATCAATGGGAAAGGTCCTAATAATTGTGAATGCAATGTGATTTAGAAGTTTAGGGATCACAAACGTGTGAAAACGTTGTGCTGATAATTTACACCAGTGGTGGTTAACTTACTTCGTATGAAGTGCCTCAAATGCAGCCACTGACACCACTAAAAGGTAGCGCATAATATTCAGTGAAAGTAATGCTACAAAAAGCTGTGGGACTGCAGACATGCAGAAGGGGATGGTCAGAGACTATATACATTGTGAAGTTATGCGAGGCGAGGTGAACGATGGACGCTATGTGTCGCCTCGCATGCCCTCATTTGGAGTGGACTAAGGGGGAATACGGTATGGGTTTTACCAGCCACCTTGGAAGGGTTGGTACCCGGACCAGATTTTGTGGTCCACTGGAGTCCACCATCAGGTGGTTTAACCACTTCAGCCCCGGAATGTTTTACCCCCTTCCTGACCAGAGCACTTTTTGCGATTCGGCACTGCGTCGCTTTAAATGACAATTGCGCGGTCGTGCGACATTGTTCCCAAACTAAATTTTTTTCCCACAAATAGAGCTTTCTTTTGGTGGTATTTGATCACCTCTGCATCATTTCTGGTCACCGCTATAAACAAAAGAAGAGCGACAATTTCGCAAAAAAACTCATATTTCTTACCTTTTGCTAAAATACAAATCCCAAAAAAATATATAAAAAAACATTTTTTTTCATCGGTTTTGGCCGATTTATATTCTTCCTCATATTTTTGGTAAAAAAAAATTGCAATCGGCGTTTATTGCAAAACATTTCTGGGGTTTTTATTTTTTTTTATTTTTTACTAGTAATGGCGGCGATCTGCGATTTTTAGCAGTACTGCGATATTGGGGCAGACATGTCGGACATATTTGACACTTTTTGGGAACCAATGACATTTATTCTGCGATCAGAAATTTAAATGTCCACTGATTACTGTATAAATGTCATTGACAGTGAAGGGGTTAACCTGCATGGGGAGAGCTAGGGGTTAACTGTGTTCCCTGTATGTGTTCTAACTGTAAGGGGGCTGGGCCACCATGGGCATAAGAGATCTAACTGATCCCAGTGACAGGGATCAGTAGATCTCCTATGCCCACACTAACAGAATGGGGAACCGCCATGTTTACATCGGCGATTCCCCATTCTTTGGCTGTGGCCGCTCATCGCGGCTCGCCGGCAGACATTGGGTCCACCAGAGCCGCAGGTACACTCATCAGGAGTACAGCGGGCCCCCTAGCGGCCACCCGCAGATCGCCTCTTTTTTTACGGCGATTCGCGCTGAGCGTCCACACTGCCGCCGTGAATACACGGCAGGCGGTGTGGAACCGGTTAAATAAGCAGGAAGAAAGGAAAGTTTTGCTCTGGCCTGGGACTAAGTAGCCATCAGCCTGAGAGAGCTGACGTAAGGAAGTTTGCTTATGGACTGAGAAAAAAGGTTTGCACTGTCTATGTTTTGTAGGTGTCTGGGAAAAGCCCTACACCGCTTTGTTAGGAAAACTGAAATGTTTAGCTAGCGCCTGGATGGCGAGGATTTATTTTCTGTTTTGTTTATTTTGATTTCTACACGCGGGGTCGGGCAGACTTAATGTCTGCCGGCGACTCGCGATGCCCTGTGACAGAGCCAGAACGGGGAACCGCTGATGTAAACACAGCAGTTTCCCGTTCTGACAGGCGGCATGTCAGAGATCTACTGATCCATGTACTCGGGATCAGTTGGATCTCTGGTGCCCCTGCCAGCCCAGCCCCCTCACAGTTAGAACACACCCAGGGAACACAGTTAACCCCTTCACTGCCCCCTAAGTGTTAATCCCTTCACTGTCAATGACATTTACACCGTAATCAGTGGATATTTAAATTTCTGATCGCTGTATAAAGGTCATTGGTCCCAAAAAAGTGTCAAAAATGTCTGACATGTCTGCTGCAATATCACAGTCCCGATAAGAATCACCTCCATTACTAGTAAAAAAAAAATTGTAAAAACGCCAGAAATTAATTCTTATGGTTTGTTAATGCGGCAACTTGTGCAAACCAATCAATAAACGGCGATTGCGATTTTTTTTTTTTTACCACAAATATGAGGAAGAATATAAACCGGCCAAAACCAATGAATACATTTGTCTTTTTATATATATTTTTTGGATTTGTATTTTAGCAAAGAGTAAGAAATATTTTTTTTTTGCAAAATTGTCGCTTTTTTTGTTTATAGCGGTGATCAGAAATGACGCAGAGGTGATTAAATACCACCAAAAGAAATCTCTATTTGTGGGAAAAAAAGGACACAAATTTTGTTTGGGTACAACGTCGCAGGACCGCGCAATTGTCAGTTAAAGCGACGCAGTGCCGAATCGCAAAAAGTGCTCTGGTCCTAACATGGGAAATTCTTCCGGGGCTGAAGTGGTTAAACCCCCAGAACATTATATATTTTCTGAACGCAGAGGCCCTGTAGACTAAAAAGGTGATAGTTGCAAATTTTTGTTTCACATGATATTTGCGCAACTGTTTATTATCCATATAAGGACCGAGCCTCTTTTTGAGATTCGGTGTTTACAAGTTAAAATCAGGTTTTTTGCTATAAAGTTACTTAAAACTCCCAAACATTTTTTTTTTTCAAAAACCATAGAGAATAAAAGGGTGGTCATTGCAATACTTTATCTCACACCGTATTTGCGCAGCGGTCTTACAATCACCTTCCTTGTAGTAGAAAAAAGCATGGCAGGACCTCTTAAATATGAGATCTGAGGTCAAAAAGACCTCAGATCTCATATTTACACCTAAATGCAATAAAAAATAAATAAATAAATGTCATTTGAAAAAAAATATTAATAATTTTTCTCCTTCAAGAGCTATGGGGGGAAGTGACGTTTGACGTCGCTTCCGCCCTTCAATGCTATGGAGCCGAGTGGGCAGCATCTTCCGCTCACTGAACATTCAGGCATTGTGACGAGCAGACCCGATCATCTCTGCTGCTACCAGCGGGTCCAGTAAGTGGCGGAATCAACGGAAAAGTGTGAGAGGGGACCTCTCCCGCCCCCGATAAAAGTGATCTTCCGGCGAATCTGCCGCAGCGATCACTTTTATCTGAAACCGGGCCACCCACTGTTTAAAAAAATACTGGGGTTATGGTAGCTATCTGCTACCATGACAACAGTATTCAACGGCAAAGTACTGGCGTTTAATAAAGGCGGGCGGTCCGAAAGTGGTTAAATGCAAATTTTCAGGAAACAATATAACAAAAATGAATTTTAGTGAAAACCACACCATATAATACCCATTTTTGGTTACAAGATGGGGTTGCATCGAGTAAATAGATACCAAACATTCCATGTCTTAAAATTGCGTGCGCCCGCAATATCACCAAAAAATACATTTTAGGTGTGGTGCAACTGCAGTTTACCCTGGGCTTGCGTTTGCATTTGCGCAGGTGTGTGGGGCTATGGGGTTTTCTGCAATTTTTTTTTATTTTAAAATATTTAATTATAATTTTTTTTTTTTTTACTTTTTTCTTTCTAGCATTAGGAAGGTGACAGGTACTCTGTAGGGAGACATTAGGGGTCTAATAGATCCCAATGTCTCCCCTGCCCTTTACACCATCTAACTAAGCACAGATCAGCTTGGTTAGAAGTGTCCCCTGGCTGTGCTGGCCTGGAAAGGGTGCATCTGAACCTGGAAGTGGCAACACTTCCCATTTCACTGTTTGCAAGTGAGATTGAGGTATGGATTTGCCTCTGTCTCACTGCCATCTCTCTCCCCCAGCCGTCGTGATGTGTTCCTGGGCTCCAGTGAGTGCAGGACAGCCCAGGAACCACTAGAGGAGGAGGGGCAGCCGGCAGGGGGGGGATGGGAACCACACTGTCAGCTGTGTGAAAGTGATCGGCAGCTATGGAGCTGGCCTTTCACTTTGAAGCTGGTCACCGGCTAAACAAAACCCACACAGGCTGATGGCTGCTGATGCAAGCTCAATTGGTTAAAAGATGGCTTTATTTGCAGCCATCATATTCCATGAAACTTGGAATCTTTCACTTTTGAGTCCATTTATATTACTGGTGTTAAGTGTTTTCTTTGTAATATCTTTTCTGTTAACATTTTCTTGCACATATTTTATTTTCTATTCATTAAAGCAATATTGCAACCCTTTCACTGCCAAGCCCTGTGCTCCAGTATTAAACTCTGATGGCCAGACCATTTCTCCATTGCTTTTTTATTTTTCACTTACAGCTTTCAAAGTTTGTAAAATACCCCCACAACCATATATTTTCTGAAAGCACATGACCACTAGAATAAAAGTAAGGTGATATTTAGGGCCCTGTGATATTTGCGCAAATGTTTCTCAAAACAATATTTATGCTAAAAATACAAATAAATCCTGATTAGCAGATACAAAAAGCAAATTTTACAAAATTCCGATAAATATAAAAGTTTAACCTGTGTTGAGCTAATACAATTCAAATATTTGTACATTCTACATTGCGCCTTTTTATTTTTATTGCCCCGTGATATCTGCATAAATGTTTATCAAATTAATATTTTCACAAAAAATACTCTAAAATCATTATTAGCAGATAAACACAGCACATTTTACAAAATTCCTGCTAAATTCCTACTAAATATAACAGTTTAACCTGTATTGAGTAAATAAATAACAAATATTTGTAAATTTTAAATTGTGCCTTCATGCAAAAAGGTGAAGATCAAACATACGCAAAACTTTAAATAACCAAATTTTTTTTTAAAAATCAGGAGGTTGGGGGCGTGGCCTGCAGCCAACAAGGATGGCCGTGTGAGAAGAGAGCTGTCTCTAAGCTACCGCGACACAGGACAGCATAATTCACCCAGCCCGGGTCCTGGAGCCTCCAGCTACAGCCCTGGACACAATACGAAGAAGAAAGCCTGGCAACCGGACTTCTTCACAGCAGCGAGCATGCCTTTGTCCAAAGATGACGCCGCAGCCTTTGCCCTGCCAGCTCACATGGAGGTAAGAGGGTAAGTAAGGATAGAAGTGAGCATAGCTCCCTCTCCCCCAACAGTAGCACCCGCTCCTCTGCAGGGAGCTCCCCTGTTCAAAGCCCCCTCAAGTCAGCACAGAAAAGATCTTCAATGCACATGTATGCTGGGGAGAAGAAGGGAGACTTATCACAAGATAGTACAGCTGAATTTTATGACCAAATTCATGACTTTCCTACCACTAGGCAGTAGAGTTGAGCGAACCCGAACTGTAAAATTTGGGTCCGTACCGAACTTTGGGGTGTCCGTGACCCGGACCCGAACCCGGACATTTGAAAAAAAAGTTTGGGTTCGGGTTCTGGGTTCGGGTATTTGATCACGCATGTTGAATAGCTGCAGGGCAGCCAATCAACAAGCGTTTCACTGGTTTGCCCTTAGAAGCCATCACAGCCATGCCTACTAATGGCATGGCTGTGATTGGCCAGTGAATCATGTGACCCAGCCTCTGTATAAGCTGGAGTCACGTAGTGCTGCATGTCACATGCTCTCAGGCTAGTCTAGGGAGAGGATGCTGCCGGCGCTGTGAGGGACAGATTGCAGATATTAATAACATCTCATCCTGCATTACAGAACAATCTGATTCTGGACTAGGTAGAGATTACTACTGCTGCTTTGACAGATTGCAGATCTCATCCTGCATTACAGAACGATCTGATTCTGGACTAGGTAGAGTCTGCTGCTTTGAGGGACAGATTATTGTTCTAAAATCATTGCCTACTCCTATAGGGTCAGGTTCCTGCTGTTGCTGTAAGGGACAGATTCTTGTTCTAAAATCATCGCCTACTCCTATAGGGTCAGGTTCCTTCTGTTGCTGTAAGTGATGGATTATTGTTCTAAAATCATCTCCTAGTTCTAAAGGGAGAGGTTCCTGCTGTTGCTGTAAGGGACAGATTATTGTTGTAAAATCATCGCCTACTCCTATAGGGTCAGGTTCCTGCTGTTGCTGTAAGGGACAGATTCTTGTTCTAAAATCATCGCCTACTCCTATAGGTTTAGCTTCCTGCTGTTGCTGTAAGGGACAGATTATTAGAGACAATTAGAAAAAAAACAAACAAACAACAATAAGTGTTGGCTACCTCCTCCTCCTGTTCCACCACCGCCACTTCCACCTACACTGCCACTGTCACGGCCTAGTCAACCTCTAGGCTTCTACTCCACATCTACCCCCCCTTTCCATTTTGATTTTTTTTATTTGATTTTAAGTTATTTTCCCTATCCCCATTTTTTTGCAGGGCACTTGTCCTACTCTTACCCCCATTTTACTTCCTTTTGCAGCCCTCTAGCTCTTGCGGGGTCCGGGGTAAAGTTCGGGTCGAGTTCGGTACCGAACCCGGACTTTTTCGCGGAGTTCGGCCGGATCCGCCGAACCCGAACATCCAGGTGTTCGCTCAACTCTACTAGGCAGCCATTGAGTGACACTACCATGAAAGAAATGCTGGTGTCACTGCATCGGTCAATGAATAAAGACAATATGGAGTGTGTCACACAAATTAAAGCTTAAGTTGCTGAGATGGGGAGAGAATTAACCATGTGGAATATAAAATGGCTGAATTTGCAACAGCTCACTGTGATGAACGCGGGTATCAGATCACTGTCCTCCTCACTGACAGGTGGCCGGGAACCAGCTTGATCTCACACCACACTTGTCACTAACATAACAATACCACTCTCAGCTGCTTCCAGCACAAAGATATCCCAGCTTGCAGGACCACCGTATAAGTGCCAGCCACCTGAGAGAGATTGTTACTAATTCAAGCAATTAACCCTTTCTCTGCCACCCCTTCTGGATGCCGGCCAGAAGATCCGGATTTTAGCAATACCACTTATGATTTTAAAATAACCACCTGTAACATACACTGTCACCACAGACAGGAATATTCAGATGAGTTATCTTAAATACAGTAGCGCTCTTCAAAGGAACAGGTTCGCTATAGCTTGCATTAAGAGCTTTAGGGACAAGATTAACACTTTTCAGAATAAGGTTTAATAATGAAAAGGTCAAGTTTGGTGCAGTAAAATATTTTCAGAAAAAATGATGTTACAAAGCAATAAGAGACATAATATACAGCAGCAAAGAGATAAGGCGGGATAGAAGGGGAAAATGTACTTTTAAATGTCCGTGATCAAGCAGAGATTCGATGATGAGTCTATGGATTCTCGGATGTTTGTTCTTTGATGATAAGGTGAGAACTGAGAATTGTCCTTTGCATTCCGTTTTTCTCTGGGTGTAAAGGGGTGGGGTCGTATGCCCCTGACCACTCACATGGGTAAGAAGGGTCCGTGGGCTGTCCAGGGCGGACCGTGGAATAACAATCTTCCCTAATATGCAATTCACAGTATAAAAACCATATCTCGGGATGGAATTATTATGCAAATATCACTATTAGGGAATTTGAGTTCAGCAGGTACAGTGCATCAAAACAAGCCTAAACATGACAGGCTTGTCGCTTTCTGTGACCCTGGGAAGAGGATAAACTATCAGTGGGTTCCCTTATAATTTAATTCATTGATGTTTTAATCAGTATGCCTTCCCGCACTTTTTATTAATATGTCATGTTCCTATCTGGAGTTATGAAATGTGGGTATATTTTTTACCTTTTCATGATGATTTAGGGTTTTAGAAGGTGAAAGCTGTCTAAGGGGAATGATGGCCCTCTCCCTTATCTGAGACATCCTGTGCTGTATTTTAAAGGCTCTGATTTATTGGTTTACGGTCGGGCCTGGCAAAACATCCCCCAGACTCCTGGGGGCCTGGTCAAAGACCTGGCATTCCTAAGTTGTTGTGAGGGAAATGAGGAGTTTTGTCCTATATTCAAACTGTAATGGCTGACCCTCACAAAATGGTTGCTAGTTTTGTGTGTCCCTGCCCGTGATATCATCACACTCACAACGAACTAGTGGAGGCCCACAATGAAAAGGAGGATGAGTTGGAGGTACTAAAAAGCAAAATGGCGGATTTAGAGGACAGGTTCTGCAGAAATAACGTAAAACTGCGTGGAGTGGTGGAATCTGTCCCCCCCACGAGCTTTGCCAATTTGTGCAGCAACTCATAACCACCTTGCTACCTAACACACACTTGTAGGAGAAACTATTGTGGATAGGGCTCACAGATTGCCCAAGCCGCAGATTTGCCCAATAAAATTCCACAAGATGTCATCTCCACTACCGGACCCATATGCGGGCATCTGCAATCTGTCACAATGTACCATATTGGCCTGGTAAAAACTGGTTCCCCTCACCAAATGATTACGTAACAATCACTTGACATACTCCTGGGGATTCCCAAATAAGCTACTTATCCTAAAAGAAGATCATACCTTTTGCCGTGAGATCCCTGGAAGAGGGATTGCGACTAAGAATTGGGGATTGCTGCCACAAGATGAAGAGAATACTCTGTCTAAACCAACTCCAGGACGTGTTTCTCCTGCATGGAGACAAGTTGATGCAACATGACTTTAACTTGATGCTTCTTACCCTTGGGCCCAGTCGTGTCTGAATTGTTCACCCTTTACGAAGGTGGAAGCTGGTCCACTGGAGCTGTACCCCTACAGATTTCATGCAAATCCTTTCACACATTGAGGACGGTTTTTGCTCTTTCTTATGTTATCTATGTTATGTTAATGTTGATGCTTTTGAATTTTCTCATTTTTTTACCACCCGAACTTGCAACCGGAGAGACTGAAGTCACCTATCTGGGAAGTATTCATCACTGCAACCAACTAAATTACAACCCACGCCACATCAAGAACCATTGCCTATCACCACTAACAGGTATTATGCAGTACTGGCACCACTCACAGGTCCACCAACTACTTTACTTTTCAATGGGAATGGGAATAAGGACTAGGGTATGCAGGGTCCTTTCCTCCTTTCCCCTCTTTCCTCCTCCCCCTTCTCCCTCCCCACTGGCCCTTCCATGATGCCTGTAGGTATTCGTGGACTCCAAAGCCCATTTGATGCCATGCATAAATCCACAAGGATAGGACCGGACGTTGTGAGGCATGTCCCCCACGCCTGATCCTTTAGTTTTCCTAAACATTTTTAAAGTTTATGGTATATGTTGATTCTCTGTGTAAGGGATAATTATGGTGCCATAGACAGGGATTGATAAGAATTAATATATGCAGTCAGGGGACCATCCCAGTTGATGGGAGGACAAAAAAACCCTGACTGTATTATGCAGCGTTTATCACAATTGTAAGCAAGTATATAATAATGTAATGAGTTATTTGAGCTTTAGCAATGTGTATTTGCATTTAAGATATGACCTGTGCAATCTGACATGGGACCGGTGAGTGGGACCAGGCAGATGTTCCAGGGCGGGCACGCGACTATCCTAGCAGAGATTTATCTCTGCGCGTCATGACATTCAGGGCTATTAGTTTATCTCCACCCGGCTGACATCCCTGGAGTATTCCGAGGTATGTTGAGGTGTAATTCCATTCTCATCCTGTGGAGATAGTGGAGCTGCAGAGTCAGCGCCCACTATATCCCTGGAAGTAATATTATGGCGCCGCACTAACCCTATGGGATAGGGGCGTGGAGAAAGATGACGTCATGGGTGGCGGCCGGGCCATGCTGGACGCCACTCAGTTGGAGGAATATAAAAGGCGGTGTACACCGCAGGCATGTAGGATGGCGTGTCAGGGGGTCGAAGGCATTGGAGGCAAATAGAGGTATGTGTAGCTGAGATGAGGATCGGGGCATTTCTTAGCAATGTGATATGAGGAATAACGGAACGAACGATGTATTACAGGACAACCGGGTACTGAGCCTAATAGTGAGGATTGAGAAGCCCCCACAAATATAGGCCTTGACAATCTTGAACCGAGGTAATTATATATAGGAAAGGGTGAATGTAGGTTGGGAGTGCAACAGATGTATGGTATGCCCCTTACATGGATATATCTTTTATAGATGATGTCAGAGGACTGTGCACTGATTTCCAATGCACCAGCTCGGAAATAGATTTATATGCAGACCAACTATAGCAGTAAGTATGTTTGGAGGGATGTTGTTGCCCACCATTTATACTCAGTATCGTAAAGCGCCTGTGCAGCTCTACGGTGATATGTGTATGTATGTGTATGGGTACGCATGGCGTACCGCTGCACATGGAGAGATTGTTAATTGAGATTCACTTATTGACATCTAGGTACATAAGAACCATACTCGGTGAATTGGATGAACTAATGCCATCCCTCCATGTAAATACACTTTGATACCCACCCAGACGTGATGTGCCAAACCACCCACCTCTCTTTTACCACGATTATCACATTCTCCTAGAAAATCACTGAGTAGGTATGGAATTTTTACATACAATACAAGAAAAAGAACAAAGGTGATATTAAATTGATTGAATATAGTTATAACCAAAGGAAAATAGTGGATGACTTATAGGGTGTATTGAGTAAATGCCCCCTATATATTTATTTATTTATTTATATATAATAAAAAATATGTGTGTAAAATGGCGCAAAATAAGTGAGACACTAGATGAGAATGTATACATCTATTTTACCAGTATATCCTCCCGTGCCCGCCCGGGGGAACAACCCTAACCAGGGAGACTCATTGGCCAGATCAGAATTCACAGGTATGCATATGAGAATGTGAGATGCACAGATGTACATTAGTGTATATTATTGAAAATGGTTACAATACAATTTACTGTTTTCTTCAAATGTCTCATTGTTTTGAACTAAATTTGTATTATTCATTCTAGTGCATACTAGATATTGTGCATTCTCCTGAAGAAGCGGGTAACCGCGAAACATGTCGGGAAGCACGAAACCAACTGACTGTATGAATATGAATTTATGTTCTTAAGTCGACCCCCCTATGGGAGGGATGTAATTATCGGTGATTTTTTGAAAAGATGTGATTGCATGTCTTAAATAAAATTTGTAATGTTTTTACAAAATTAAGGTGTGAGCCTAATTTCGGTACCATTAACATCCTGTAGCCCCTCCCCCCCTTTTCCATGCCATCTTCTCCGATGGTATATTTGTATATACCCTTGTAAATGTATATGCCCCTAATACTGGCCAATGGTCTTTTGTCTGCTCTCTCAAGAAAAAAGTGGAGACAATTAAGAAAGGGCTCCTACTATACTGTGTAGACTTCAATTGTGTAGTGAATAAACAGCTGGACTGCTCTTCCCCACATCTTGCCTCAAGAAGAGAGCTACACCCTTTCTTGCATTCTTCTGACCTATACGATATGTGTCGTTAAGTGAACTTGGCAGAAAAAGATTATACCTATTACTCGGCATCACAAAGGTCTTATTCACAAATAGACTTGTTTGTGTCTAACTACCACTTTTACAATACGTTATTTCAGCAAAAATGTGTTCTATCACTTGGTCTGACCACACACCAGTTTCTTTAGAGATTAAACAACACTATCAGGGAGCGCCAACACATTTGTGGCGAAATAATGTTGCTATACTGAGGAACCCTGTACTTCAGGGCCAGCTGCGTGGCCAGATCCATTAATTTTTTTCAATGTAATGATACACCAGACCCTAATATTTTTTCCTATACAAAGCGTTCTGCAGGGGGTTGTTGATACCGGCAGCTTCCCAGAAAAAAGAGGCAGAGAGCTCAAACACTATCCAAACTACTAGACAAACTCAAATTACTTGAATCCCAACATAAATTGAACCCTGATTCCCAAGTTCAATCTGCACTTTTTCAATGTAGGCAGGATATAAGACTACTTATGATTTCTGACCACCAATAATTTTTGCGGAAATCCAAAGCAACATATTATACCCAAGGGAATAAGGCTGGTAAATTTTTAGCCTCATACATACGAAGGAGACAACATGCAAAACTACCTCATATAGTTGATCCAAGCACTAATATAGCCAACGCCTTCTGCAAGTATTATGAAGGACTTTACAATTTACAAACAGACCCCTCTACACCCCAACCTACAGAAATCGATATAAATAAATTTCTAAATTCTGTTAACCTGCCAACTTTAGATAACTCTATGCTACAAACTTTAAACAGTGACATTACAGACAATGAAATTATACATGCCATTCATTCACTACCCCTTAATAAGTCACCAGGAGCTGACGGGTTCTCAGCTGAATATTACAGGGCTTTCCAGACTATACTAAAACTTTATTCGCGAAAACTTTTCAATAGTGCGGTTGCCTCTGCTTTGTTTCCTGAGGAGATTCTTTAAGCTATTATAGTGGTCCTACCCTAAAAATTTTAGGCCTATATCACTTTTAAACAGTGATCTTAAAATATACGCTAACATTTTTGCCAAAAGATTAGTAAATATAACCCCCTAACTAATAAAATCAGACCAAGTAGGCTTTGGGAAGGCCTGTCAGGTGCCAGCAGTGTTCCTGACTTTAGATGCTGAAAAAGCGTTTGATTGGGTGCACTGGGGGTACCTAAGAGCGACACTTCATAATTTTGGTTTTACTGGCCCAATTTTCTCAGCGCTTACACAGTCCCAACTGTATACCTCCAATGCTATGTGCAAGAAATTTTACATCCCAAATGGAACCCGACAGGGCTGCCCGCTGTCTCCCCTGATTTTTACCTTAATGATGGAGCCTCTTGCAGAAGCTATTAGAATGGATAATCATATCACTGGCATTAAGATAACTAGTCGAGACCACAGGATCGGCCTCTTTGCGGACAACGTGGTACTGACTTTAACAAACCCAGTTTCTTCTCTGGCAAAAGTACAACACATATTGGAGCTTTTTGAATCTGTGTCATATTACAAACTTAATGTATCAAAATCTTAAATTTCACCTATGTTTATATATACTGATATGCTGGGCACTTTGAAAGCAAGATTCCCATTCCAATGGACTACTAGGACCCTTCAATATTTAGGAGTTACCCTCTCATGCCCCACTGTTCGTATATACGAGAGTAATTATCCCTCATTATTAAATACAATAAAAAATATTTAGAACATATCTCCATGCATGAACTGACATGGCTTGGAAAAATAGCTGCCTTAAAAATGACTGTATTGCCAAAGATACTCTACTATTTTCGCACTATCCATATATGTTTACCAGAATCTTTATTTTCAAATCTTGATAAACTGTTTAGGAAATTACTCTGGAAAGGTAAAATGGCCAAACTTTCCTGTCCTCTTTTACTTAGACAACGTCCTTTGGGAGGAGCAGGGTTCCCAAATATCCATAAATATTATTATGCGGCCTTACTAGACCAAGCAAAAGCCTGGTTTCACAGAGAAACTGAGCTATGGGTACTTATTGAAAGATTGATAGTGTCCAATAGAGACCTAACCTTGCTCATATTAGTGAAATTTACACATAAACCATTATTCTGCCCAACATTCCCCCTCAATAGATGTCATGCTCAATGCCTCGAGCATGCTTCATGAACAGCAAGCTCAAGGTACATCCCACCTTCGTAAAGACCTCCCACTAGGCAAATATGAATTCCTTATTCCTTATCTGAGATTAAGTAGTGACTCTTTTAACAAAGATATCACTTAAACAGAGTTGATTTCAACTTGCCCAATAGCTACTTCTTACATGGATCTCCAACTAAGACACTATCATAGCATCAAGAACGATTTTCACTGTACCTTACAAGCTGACACATGGGACTACCTAACAACTTCACACCAAAAGGTCTCCCTTGGTTTTACTCGAAATTACACACCAATCATACTCCCACAAAATCATCCAGCATGCTGAACTGGGAAATGCTGAGTTCACTTTACCAAAATGGAGGCTAGTTACAAATGCTCTCATTGTGTGAATCATTGGGATCAGGCTTTGAAACTCCTGCATAGGAGTTATTTGACCCCTGTGAGGCTATCACAAATTTTCAAGAATACACTTAACCTCTGTTGGAGGCAATGTGGCTCCAAAGACACGTTAATGCACTTAATATGGGGATGGTCTACGAAGCTTCTGGAGGTCGGTTTTCTCACTAATGGCATCTGTTACTGGAATCTTTTTATCTTTCAACCCTCTCTAGCTCTTTTAAATTTGAATATTGAAAGGGTCCCTATCCAACATAGATGTTTGGGCTACTAATAGCAGCCCGCCTGACGATCACATCAAAGTGGAAAACCCCCAATGCACCTAAACTCTCAGAGGTAATAACCAGAGTAAAAAGTCAATATATCTACGAAAATTTGTTTGCATACTCCTCAAACTCTATTTCACAATTCTCAGACAGATGGCAGTTATGGGTGTCCAGATTTCTGGTTAGCACCTGTTTTTAAAACAATTATTCGGACGACTTATAGAGAACAAGTTGGTGGTATTGTTTACTTTTGTTTTGTTATTGTTTATTTTATTCAACTTTTTTGTTTTTAGCTTCTTTGGCTTTGACCTGGTGGTTGGAGCCCTGTCTTTACAATTTATTGCCTATGGAAGTTTGAGCTTAACTCAAACTTTAAATAATCACTAAGTCTTACTCTTTTGTTTAATATATTACCTAAGCATTGCAAATTTCAAGAGTTCCTCAATACTTTAAATGATAGCTAATGTAATTAATGGCGGGAAGTGGTGCCCTCTACCCTGGGCCACAGCTTGATGCCATAGGGGGTGGCCGGAGTGTGGAGCACTACCCCGTAACATGTGACTAGCAAGCCATTTATAACCATTGCTCTTTATCTTTCATGTTTACATTCGATTAAGACAATAATATCTAGTATATAATCAATATGACAAAACCTATTGATATGACATATTTGTATGTCCCTTCTATTTCTGTTTGTTGTGAAAACTCAATAAAAAACATTGAAACTATAAATCAGGAGGTTTTCATTTTTCACTTATAGCTTTCAGAGATTGTAAAAGACCTCCCAAACCATATATTTTCTGAAAGGACAAGATCAGTAGAATAAAAAGAAGGTGCTACTGTAGGGGCACAATAGTTGCACAACACAAATGTTTATCAAAGTGCTGTTTTAACTCAAAAAATACTAAAATCCTTATTAGCATACAAAACACAATATAACAAAATTCCTGCTAGATTCCTATGAAGTCCTTGCTCACATGGAGTGTACTAAAGTGTACGTCCATGGAGGGCCATATGGAGAGCCGTGTTTACCCACACAGGTATTCACAGGTGCTATGTGCATCCCTGTGCAGGTAGTCGGATTCATATCAATTCAGATGCAGCAGCCATAAGGACAAATCTGACATCTTTTCCGGTGTAGGTGCATGGCCTTAATTGCAGACAGTGTGAGTTCAGGGACATGCACCCACACATATGTTAACTTGAGAGCAGTGGCTGTGTCCATACATCTGCTGTGTTCCAATTGACATGAATGGGACTGCCTACACAGGAATTCATGGAACACCTGTGCATTCCCCTGCAACCGCTGTATCCCAATTGACATTGATGGGACTGCCTGTATGGGGATGCACGCAACACTTGTGCATCACTGTGCAGCTAAACACA
Source organism: Glandirana rugosa (assembly GCA_018402905.1). Lineage (NCBI taxonomy): Eukaryota > Metazoa > Chordata > Amphibia > Anura > Ranidae > Glandirana > Glandirana rugosa. The sequence continues at coordinate 118,167 of BLSH010124856.1, forward strand.
ACATTGTTGTAGTATGCCCCATGAGATGGGGGCCTTGGCCTTGTTTAGACTTGTGGTTGGGGGGGTAGCAAAAATGTGCTGTTAAGCTGCCACCCATAAACCGTCCCCTCTTAAGGTGCAATAGGCAGCAGAGGGGGTGTTTACATGCTGCAGCTGAAATGCGTCGCTTTGCGCCCACAGCAAAGTTGCTTTGCACCTGCCAAACGCTACACATTTAAGTCGATGGGGAAGTCCCACAAATGCCCCACACCCACATGCAATGTGGTTGTGGGGCATTTGTCGTCAAAAATGTGGTTAAAACAGGCGGTGAGGAAGCAGCAGATGGCTTCCTCACCACCTTTCAGTAGCCACTGGAAAAGGCTTCTGAGGCAAGGGAGACTTAGATGCATGTCTAAATCTACCCTTAGGCCCCTTTCACATGCTTGCTCAGCAGGGAATCTGTCCACTGATCCCCACTGAGCAGATGGATGGCAGGTCCATATCCGCTCTGCTTATGCAGAACAGACACAGCCCGCTATCCCCTATGGGTGGTGGGATGTAAACAGACCGCGGGTCCTTTTACACCTGACTGACATCCAATCCGCTATATGAATATATATAACATCTGTTTTTAGCAGTTTGCATTGGATGTAGGTGGGTGTAAACAGACCTATGTCTGTTTACATCCGCTGCTCCATAGATGATAATGCAGGGTCAAATCGGGTCCGCCTAAAAAAAAACTGACAGGCGGACCTATTTAGTTTGCCCATGGGAAAGGGGGCGTTACTATGTTTTAGTTTTTTAACCACCTGCTGACTGCCCATTGACATTATACTGCTGCAGGGCGGACTAATTATTCTGGGAGGGCGTACTATAACGTACTCACAGAATCACGCTCTTGCGCTCCCCCTGGAGTGCGCACCCGGGAATATCCATAACCGCCGGGTCCGGGGGACCCAACGCATCATGGATCACGGTAAACAGCCGCTAACAGCGGCCCTTTACCACATGATCACTCCGTCAAATGACGGAGCAATCATATGTAAACAAGCCGGCTTATTTCTGGCTTACCTCTCCCCTCTCTGTACAGTTTGAGAGGAGAGGGGAGAGATTGGATGTATAAGAACTGTGGGCAGGATCTGTAGTGCCCACAGTGCTGCTCTGTGCCAGTCTGCAGTCATCCATCCATCCATGCTCAGCCATCCATTCTCAGCCATCCATCCTCAGCCATCCAAGTTCAGCCATTCATGCTCAGCCATCCATCCTCAGCCATCCATCCTCAGCCATCCATGTTCAGCCATCCATGCTCAGCCATTCATCCTCAGCCATCCCTCCTCAGCCATCCATGCTCAGCCATCCCCATCCATGGTCAGTCATCCCCATCTGTGCTCAGTCATCCTCATCTGTGCTCAGTCATCCCCATCCGTGCTCAGTCATCCCCATTCATGCTGGGCCATCCCATCCGTGCTCAGTCATCCCCATCCAAGCTCAGTCATACCCATCCATGCTCAGTCATTCCCATCCTTGCTCAGTCATTCCCATCCATGCTCAGTCATCCCATCCATGCTCAATCATCCCCATCCGTGTTCAGCCACCCCCATCCATACTCGACCATCCCATCCATACTCATATCATTCATGCTTAGCCATCCCCATCCATGCTCAGCCATCCCCATCCATGCTCATCCAAGCCCCTCCGCGGTCCATCCATCCTCATTCATGGCTCAACCATCCCCATCAATGCTCAGCCATCCCTATCCACGGCTCATCCATCCCCATCCATGGCTCATTCATTCCTCATTGATGCTCATCCATGCCACATCAGTTCTCATTCATGCCACATCCATGCCACTACAATGCCCATCAGTGCCACTACAGTGCCCATCGGTGCCACTACAGTGCCTCACAAAAATGTAATAGGTAGTCAAATAAGATTTGAAATGTATGCCCCTAGAACACTCTGTATGGGGCCAGGCTGTGGAAAAGTCTCACACATGTGGTATCACTATACTCAGGAGGAGTAGCAGAATGTATTTTGGGGTGTATTTTTTGCTATGTACATGCTGTGTGTTAGAAATTGTGTAACTGGGCAACTTTGTGTTAAAAAAAATGTTTTTATTCTCTTTCCACGTTTTCCAGAAACTTGTAGAAAAAAATGACATATTCAAAAGACTCATTATGCCTCCTAAAACATATTTTGGGGTGTTTGTTTTCCAAAATGGGGTCATTTTTGGGCGTTTCCATTGTCCTGGTGCTCCAGGACCTTCAAAAGTGCAAGAGGTAGTCAAGAAATTAAATGTGTAATTTATGCTCCTAAAACGCCTGACGGTGCTCCCTGCATTTTGGGCCTCCATATGTGGCCAGGCCGTATAAAAGTCTCACACATGGGGTATCGCCATACTCAGGAGGAGGAGTAAAATGTGTTTTGGGGTGTAATTTGTGGTATGCATATGATGCGTGTGAGAAATAACCTGTTAATATGACAATTTTGTGAAAAAAAAGAGAAAAAAATCTTCATGTTGCAATCACCATGCCTCTTACTAAATACTTTGAGGGCCATTTGGGGGGGTATTTGTACTTTCCTGGCTTGTTAGTGTCTCAAGAAATGAGCTAGGCCATCAGTACATCAGGTGTGGTCAATTTTCAATGATTTGCACCATAGCTTGTAGACTCTATGGGGTTGATTTACTAACACTGGGGAGTGCAAAATCTGGTACAGCTGTACATGGTAGCCAATTAACTTCTAACTTCAGCTTATGTAATCAAGCTTTGACAATAAAACCTGGAAGCTCTGTTCATTCAAGAAAGAAAGGAGGCTGGTAAACACTTGTTTACCAGCCCCCCTGTTCTCCATACTGGCAGTCACAGATCTCCCAGGCAGCCGCAGCCGGCAGGAGGGGGTGGAGGGAGAGCTGGCCAGCTTCGCTGAATGTATGGAGTGCCAGGGATTGGTGAGGAGGGGGACACTTAAGAGAAGGGGGGCAGTGGAGAGGATTATTTGTGCTATTTACATTTTATAGCACTGTATCTGGATGCAATTGTTGGCGGGAGAGGCAACGGGGGGAAGCCGACAATTGCATCCAGCCACAGAGATCGGTGCTGGTGGAAGGGGGAAAGCAGCTGGTACTGAGGGTGAGAAATGTGCTGGAGGGGGATGTCAATGGCAGAGGAAGGGGATTTTAGTAGCCAGGGCAGCAGGTTGGGTGGAGGGACAGAGAGCAGAAGGAGACAGGCAGGCAGCAGCGGTGGGGGGTGGTCACGTTGTAGGTGAATAGCTCTGATCAGTGGATTGTAAATCACTGATCAAAGCTATTGTTTTGTTCAGCAGAGTCTGCTGAACAATTCTGCTATAAGTTCCTGGTCACAGAAGCATATAGCAGAGGAGGAATGAGGGGTTGTTTGCTGTATGGACCTGGCAGTGAAAGGGTTAAATCACTAAATCAGAAAATAAAGAATCCTTGCTTCTGTGAAGGCTACACAATTTTAAAATTCCATTACATTTATTTCTGGTCATGGCAGTGAGTATAACAGGCAGTGCTCACAGGTAAACAAGTATAGTAAACTGTACAGCTGTGGCCAAAAGTTTTGAGAATGACAAATATTCATTTTCACAAAGTCTGCTGCTTCAGATCTTTTTGTCAGATGTTACCATGGCATACTGAAGTATAATTGTAAGCATTTCATAAGTGTCAAAGGCTTTTATTGATAATTACATTAAAGAGGAGTTCTGCCTGGGGAAAATAAAATTAAAAGTCAGCATCAGCAGCTACAAATACTGTAGCTGCTGACTATTAATTTATGGACACTTACCTGTCCAGGGAGCCCGCAATGTCAGCATCCTAGGCAAATTTGGATCGGCTGTCAGGTGCTGCCGCTGCCATCTCCACTAAGGGAAACCAGCCATGAAGCCTTCCATCTTCACGGCCAGTTCCCTACTGCACATGCACGAAGTACGCTGTGCTTTCTAATTTGCCCGGCGGCAGAGGAAGGAGGGAAGAGGCCAAACTTCCAAGGGATGGCTCCGCGGTTCCCCCCCGCCCCCTGAAAGGTGCCAAATGTGGACCTGGAGGGAGGGAAGCAAATAAACGGAAGTTCCACCTTTGGGTGGAACTCCACTTTAAGTTTATGCAAAGAGTAAATATTTGCAGTGTTCACCCTCCTTTTAAAGACCTGTGTAATTTGTACTGGCATTCTGTCAATCAACTTCTGGGCCACATCCTGACTGATGGCAGCCCATTCTTGCATAATCAATGATTGGAGTTTGTTAGAATTTGTGGGGTTTTTTTTGTTCACACGCCTCTTGAGGATTGACCACAAGTTCTCAATGGGATTAAGGTCTGCAGAGTTTCCTGGCCATCGACCCAAAATGTTTATGTTTTGTTCCCCAAGTCACTTAGTTATCACTTTTGTCTTATGGCAAGGTGCTCTATCATACTGGAAAAGGTGTTGTTCATCACCAAATTGTTCTTGGATGGTTGGGAGAAGTTGCTCTCATACCATTCTTTATTCATGGCTGTGTTCTTAGGAAAAATTGTGAGTAAGCCCACTCCCTTGGCTGAGAAGCAACCCCACACATGAATGGTCTCAGGATGCTTTGCTAATGGCATGACATAGGACCTTTTTTTCTCCGGACAAAATCCTTAGCAGTCCAAACCCTGTACCTTTTGCGGAATATCAGTCTGTCCCTGATGTTTTTCTTTACTGCCCTTCTGGACTCCAGGCCCTCCTCCAAAAGTCTTTGCCTCACTGTGCATGCAAATGCATTCTTCACAAATGCAGTGGAAATATTTTTTATGGGATAAAGTTCATTTTCATGGCAAAGAGGGACTTTGCAATTATTTGCAATTCATCTGATCACTCTTTACAACATTCTGGAGTACATGCAAATAGTCATCATAAAACTGAGGCAGCAGATTTTTGTGAAAATTAATATTTGTATCATTCTCAAAACTTTTGGCAACAGCTGTACAGTGGCAAGAAAAAGTATACGAATCCCTTAGAATTATCTGTTTTCCCACAGTAATTTGCCATAAAATGTGATCTGATCTTCTTCTAGGTCACAACAATAGATACACACAATGTGCTTAAGATAATAGCACACATATATTTCTAATTTATCATATCTTTATTGAACATTCCCACAGTACTGGAGGAAAAAGTAAGTGAACCATTGGAGTTAATAGCTGGTCAAACCTCCATTAGCAGCAATGACTTCAAGCAAGCACTTTCAGTATCTCTGGATCAGACCTACACAACATACAGGAGGACTTTTTGGCCATTCCTCTTTACAAAACTGCTTCAGCTCAGACACATTTGTAGGATTTCTGGTGTTAACGGCTCTCTTGAGGTCATTCCACAGCTTCTCTGGAGTTAAGATCTAGGTTGTGACTGGGCCACTTCTGAAGCCAGTCTGTGGTGGATTTACTTCTGTGTTTTGGGTCATTGTCTTGCTGCATCACCCTACTTCTACTAAGCTTCAGCTGGTGGACAGCCACCCTGACATGATCCTGTAGGATATTTTGCAAAATTTGGGAATTCCTTTTCCACTTGATGACAGAAAGTGGTCCAGGCCTTGAGGCAGGGAAGCAAGCCCAAATCATGATGTTCCCTCCACCATACTTCAACATTGGGATGATGTTTTGATGTTCGTAAGCTGTGCCCTTTTTTCTCCATACGTAATGCTGAGTATTCTTTCCAAACAATTCAACTCTTGCTTCATCAGTCCACAAAACATTTTCCCAGTAGCGTTGCAGTTTGCAAAGATGCTCATCCATGGTGTTCTGCCATGGAAACCTTGTCTTTTCAAAGACTGACGTGTGACAGATTTATGAACAGCAATGTTTGCTAGCTCCAGTGATGTATTCGAATCTTTAGCTGCTGTCATGGGTTCCTCTTTAGCTTACTAAAGAGTTTGTGTTGTTCCTTGGAGTCCCACTTCTAGGAAGAGTGGCCACAGTATCAAACTATCTCCATTTATGGACAATTTGTCTAACTGTCGACTGATGGATACCTATACACTTAGAGATTCATTTACTAAAGATAGAAGGGAAAAATTAGTTCTGCAGAGAAACCAATCAGCTTACAGGTTTTATTGCTAAAGCTTAATTAACCACTTGCCAACCGCCCGCCGCAGCGTGACGGCGGCAAGGTGGCTCGTTATCACGAACCGCCGTCACCTGACGGCGACCACAATAACTAGCATTGTGTCCAGGGGGGGCCAGGGAGCAAGGTGGACTTGATCGGCGCTGGCTACCCGCGATGGCTCCCCCGCAGTGGGAGAACGCAGGTCCGTATATGTAAATACGCATCTCCGTTCTGATAGAGGTGGTAGGGCTGTGATCACAGGCTTCCCGTATATGGAAACTGTGATCACTCCCCTCCCCCTGCCAGCCCAGCACCAATACAGTTAGAACACAGTGAAGGAACACAGTTAACCCTTAGAGCGCCCCCTCCAGGTTAACCCCTTCACTGCCAATGGCATTTACACAGTAATCAGTGCATTTTTATAGCACTGATCACTGTATAAATGCTAATAGTCCCAAAAAAGTTTCAAAATGGTCCAACATGTCCGCCGCAATATTGAAGTACAGCTAAAAATTGCAGATTGCCGCCATTAGTAGTAAAAAGTTAAAAAAACGCAGAAATAAATTCTCATCATCCGTAAACGCGGCAACTTTTGCGCAAACCAATCAATAAATGCCAATTGCAATTTTTTTAACCAAAAATTTGAGGAAGAATATAAATCGGCCAAAACTGCTGAAAACATTTTTTTTTATATTTTTTTTTATTTGTATTTTAGCAAAAAGTAAGAAAAACTTTTTTGCAAAATTGTCGCTCTAATTTTATTTATAGCGGCGATCAGAAATGACGCAGAGGGGATCAAATACTACCAAAAGAAAGCTCTATTTGTGGGTAAAAAAGGGTGCAAATTTAGTTTGGGTACAACGTTGCACTACCGCGCAATTGTCAGTTAAAGCGACACAGTGCCGAAAAGCAAAAGGTGCTCTGGTCCTAAACTGGGAAATCCTTCCGGGGCTGCAGTGGTTAAACAAGCTGAGGTTAGAAGCTGATTGGTTTCTCTGCAGAATTGTGACTAATTTTGCCCTTTCTAGCTTTAGCAAATAAATCCCTTTGTATCCCTTTGTATCCCTTTCCAGCCTTATGCAGATAAACTACTCTTCATCATATGTCTTTAGAGAGCTTCTTTTTGCGAGGCTTGACTCACATTAGCTGATGCCTGTTATGAACAGACATTTTAAAATCTTTGAGCGTCTTTTATCAATCAAAGTAGCTCTAAACCACACTTTCAAGTTAATTTCACTATTTGGACTTCATGTATACAAACTACTGACCACAATTATCTGTTGTTGAAGCAATTAGTCTATCAGTTCACTCACTTTTTCCTACATCACCGTTAATGTTTAATGGGTGCGTTCAATAATAATACAAGAAGTTAGAATTGTTTGTGTGCTATCAGCTTAAGCACATTGTGTTTATCTATTGCCCAAGAAGTTTACATACTTTTCATACTTTTTCTGGCCACTGTATATAAAATCTGTAAATTAACTATGTATACACATATAAAAGACATGTTATATAAAAATAATCAATGTGTGCTAATGAACAATCCATATAATTTTCCTTCTAACTCAGGCTGTGTTAATCAGTTCTATTCTTACCCCATAGCCCCCATTCTAGTTAAAAACCCTGTAAAAAATGTAATGACTATACTAAAATTCTATTTAAAAAATGAAAGGTTTAATCATTTATGAAACTGTATTGCCTAGTCTTCTTTCTAGACCATTAGGTACCAATGTTTGCAAGTGAAAAATCCAATATGTCTGTTGGGGACATATTCTTTTATATTTTCCATTTTCATTTAGAGCACTGGCTCTCAACTCTTGTCCTTGTCCACTAACAGACCATATTTTAAGTAATACCTTGGAGAGATGCAGGCTAGAATACTGCAATCACTGAACAGCAAATGATATCACCTGTGAAGTATTTCAGTTATCTTGCAAACCTGGCCTGTTGGTGGGCCCTGAGGACAGTTGAGAACCACTGAGTTAAGGCCCGTACGCACGGTGTGAATTTCTGATGGTAATTTTTGTTTGATGGCTAATCGTCCGAAATTCTTACCATTAGTATGCTCCTTTCGACAGGCGATTTTGATTTTTCATAAGACAAAAGCTGGATGTACACACAAATTTTTTTCGTAGGGCAACTCAACGTCTGATTTTCATATCATTAGTATAGTTTTCGTACAAAAAAAATTGTACAATCATGACTACGCATACTCAGAAACCAAAAAATACATACAAAACTATTCAACACATTACGTCACTTCTGATGTTGAATTAGGTCATACGGAAATTTTCGTATCGTTAGTACGCTGTTCACTTTCGACATGAGACAAGCGTCCAACAAAAAAATGGACATTTTGTTGTCCGAAATTCGCATTGTGTGTATGAGGCCTATATACAAAAAGAAACCTTCAGTCCAGATGCATTACTGTTATGGAGTTTCTTAAAGTGCCTGGGAATTATATGCTTATCCCACTCTTCTTCAGTGAATACCTTGTGTTTCATTATACTGGCCCATAATGTCCTTTTTGATTTAGCCACATAGAACACTCTATTTTTGTCAGAAGAAGCAGAGAAAACATTAGACAGCAAATTGATTTACAGGCACAATTTAACTGTTCTCGTTTAGTGCTGTCCACCATGTCCTTTCACATAAATTGCCTCGTTGATGGTCCAGGTATCCATTTTACCTATAGAGAGTGAAGAAAATAGCCAAATGAGAAGAGTCATCTAAATTTCTATAGACACGTTTAGTTATTTCAATCACACTTGAAAAATGACCTTGAATAAATGATAATGCTACAATATCAGGCTCCATGCACACTGGGCTTAAAAAAATGTCTGTTACCTTGGCAGAAAAAAAACACTCAAATAGAGTTTAGGCGACTTTAGGAGAGTTTCACATTTTTTCTGGCAAAAAGTTCCAATCAGACACGCAAACCAGAAGGGTTTTTTTCTTGCCTCTAAACGTTGAGCTCAAAATATGCCTCTAATCGTTAAACTGTGGGCTTTAGAATGCGATCTATGCCAAAAATGTACTACAGTAATTTGTGTACCAAAATAAAATGATCTGCTCAGAAGAGTAATGAAAAGAAGATGGCAGCACTGTAATCAATCAGTTGCTGTTAGACATGGTGCCTTTTACAAATAATGGCAGTATATGGATTCTACAGTTTCTCAGAATTGTTCTGCTAATTGTATGTGTGACACATATTACTCAGTTCAGAACGAAAAGTAGGACACACCAGGTGGGAAAAGTGTTGTTAAAAAGATGAGTGACCACAAAGTATCCCATATAAGGAAAATGTAGCTGGGATCTCTGGCATTGGTGATTATTCTTCTGCCTCTCCCTTAGTTCTTAAATTAAAACGTTTTCTTGCAAAGGAAGTTGGTGTTGTGGTGGTAGGATTTTGAGGGAGCTCAAAAGCTCACAGTGGAAAGCATTGTGGATTTTGGCAGATATTTATGTGGGAAACAAACTTAAAAAGAGAAATTACTGGCAGCGCAAATTTTAAGAAGTCCACTCATCCCTAATCTTCCTTTTTAAGTTCTAGCTGTAAATCCTTTACATTCTCTTGCAAAATCAGTACAAAAAAGAAATGACAAGTGATTTGTAGTTGATTGATATTTATTGGAAAAAGCAGGTAAATGTATTATAGACAGTCACTGAATCAATCAGGCCTGTAACTCCATGCATTATTTTTAAACATCTGTCACCATCAATCTAAATGGCCTTAGTGACAGTTCTTCAACACACAGGAAAGAATATGTCATAGGCACATTAAATAGCAAGTGTTAAAAATTCAACTGGCACATTCATTTGACTTTTTATCGCATGTGATACTCAGAAGAGTTTGTGAAAAATGTGTACCATTTTATTTTTATCCCACATCATGTGCTATTTACTTACCAGAATCCACAGATATGAAATGGAAATAAAGACAATTTAAATAAAGCATCTCCATGTTCTTCCTATAATAGGTTTCCTCTAGCTGAACACTTGAATTGTAGGATCAACTGAGATAGGCAAAGCTGCATTCGTGTTAAATATAATTGCCTAAAACAGTTTAAACTTGACAACGTGAAACTTTTAGGATAACAAATATAAAATGTGATAATAATACTTAGTGGAAAATGTTCCTTATTATGTTATATGCAGTGCATGTAAAAGTACAGTAGAACAAAGGTATGCAAAATAAATATGGCCTGCACTTAACAATGCATAGACTAGGTTATTGATGTCTTGGGCCTGGTTAATAACTTGAGTTGCACAGACTTGCAATTATCCTGACAATGGATAAAGCATTGTTTTCAATAGTGGGCGGTCACTTCAATGCAGCACTACTGCAATGCGAACTTGGGGAAGTGTCCTGTGCTACTTTGGTGCGATGCAGTGTGATTTTGTGGGCCATAGACTTGAATAGTTACGTATCAAAAACACTTACTTTTCTTACGTTTTTTATGTAAACTGTCCAGGACAGTAGACATTCAAAACATATCAAATTAATCTGAACCGGGCCTTATTCATTTTTTGGTATGGTAACTGTTACCAAGTAAATAAGTAAGGTACCATGTGATCAATTCCTGCTAAGCCAAGAAACACAGATTTACCATAAGGTGCCTGTTTATATTACACATGGCAAAACATATCTTCTATGTGAGCTTGGACCTGGCAATAGGTCAATCAGGGAGTGGCGATTTCCTTTTTTGATGAGTACATGGAGTATGTAGATGAAGCCCATACCCACTTTGCTTTTTATGGGGCCTGTAGTACAAGATCAGAGATGGAGGCAGTGCTATCAAGTTAGGAACAGAGATGAAACTGGGGGGGTAGGGGGACATCTGCCTCAGACGCCGCATTGGGAGGTGCACCACGGCTCCCTCCTCCTTCCCCTGGGCTGTCAAAATTTCTGCTGTTCTCTTCAGCTCTGTTGCTCTTCCCGTGAAGCCGCTGCCAGCTCCTGTTAACTACTGTCACTTCTAACACAGAAGCCTGGCTCCTGAATTTAGAAGTGACAGCACTCCACTCCGCTCTGTGTGGCTGCAATGAAATGAAACTCGCTCACCACTAGCTTCCAGCACCCAGGCTTTACTGACATTTGCCGCATCATCTATCCAGGTGGACTGCTGCTGTGTAACAGAGCCAAGGAAGCTTCCACAACACTCTTTCCTCGGCTCTACCATCTCTCGTGAGAGACTACAAGGAGGAGGAAGTACTTCCCTGCCCACATAAAGCCATGCTGCATCCTAGGTCTGTGTTAATGGGAAATTTGAGGAGGGTATTAAAAAAATTAAAGTGGCACTTATACAGGTGGGGAGGAGGGAGGGGTGGAAAATGTGTTGTAATGGCAATGAATAGGATTTACACTGGATTAAGGGAATTCCATACTGACAAGGATGGGGATGGGAGGGGGGAGATTTTGAGGGAAAAATTTATGTAATATTTGGTTTAAGGTGGCGCACCCCTGAACCCACTACTCTGTACATAACATACCCCTGAACCCACCACTCTCTACGTAGCGCACCCCTGAACCTGCACTCTTTGCGTAGCACACCCCAGAGCGCTGCACTCTGTAGGTAGCACACCCCTGAACCCTGCACCCTTTGCATTGCGCACCACTGAGCTCTGCACTCTGTACATAGCACACCCCTGAGCCCAGCACTCTGTTCGTAGCAGTGTTAATTATGCCACCAAATTTCAATTTAGTTTTAGTCTTAGTCTTAGGACTAAAATGGCATTTTAGTTTTAGTCCCATTTTAGTCTTCTGCTATTGTTTTAGTTTTAGTCATAGTTAGTCGACTAAATCATTTTAGTTAACTAAAATCGAATGTGTTTAGTTAAATAATGCATTATTTATGCAATTTCAAAACTCATTATACACTCCTGGAGTAAAAGAAAACACCTAATATTATGTTATTATTTATGGTTTGAACAAACTACACAGACACAGACTTAGCCGTTATATAACGTCTTTACTCTGTAAAACCAAGTTTCGTTACAAAAATATTGCTTTTTTGAGTCACACAGCTTCATTTCTTGCTATATGTGCATGCTACTTTTCTGTTAGTGAAAACAAGTAGCCCAAAGCCCACCCAGGCACGCACACACTGCACAGTCAATTAAATCACTGGGTGGACAAATGCTTGCACGAGTGGGACATACCATAGAGGAATATCCAATCAGTGCCCATCAGTGACACCAATCAATGCCCATTAGTGATGCCAGTCAGTGCTGCCTTTCAGTACCCATCAGTGCCTGCTCATCAGTTCTGCCAATGAATGCCCATCAGTGCCTCCGATCAGTGCCCATAAGTACCACCCATCAGTGCTGCCTATCCGTGCTGCCTATCAGTGCCCACCAGTGCATCTATCAGTGCACATCAGTGCCTCCTATCAGTGCCCACCAGTGCAGCCTATCAGTGTTCATCAGTGCCACCTATCAGTGCGGTATATTAGTGCCTCCTCATCAGTGCCACATAATCAGTGCCCATAAGTACCACCTCATCCGTGCCCATCAGTGCAGCCTTTCAGTGCCCATCAGTGCAGCCTCATCAGCGCACATCAGTGAAGGAAAAAAATGACTTATTTACAAAATAAGGCAGATTTCCCCCACTTTCAGGCAGACGTTCATTTTTTGTTCTAACTTGCTGTCCATGATGAAATAGCAGAAGTAGTAATACACATGGTGAGAATATCACCAGTTGCACAGCTGCCGATGTCTTTTGGCACACTGACTTTAAGAAGGTCAGTGCTACCTGTGACTGTGCTTACAGTCCTGTGCTGCCAGCTGTTGGCGTGTTACAAAACTAGTCTCTAAACTTTTTGATACCACCTCATATATATATAGTATCTCACAAAAGTGAGTACACCCCTACATTTTTGTAAATATTTTATTGTATCTTTTCATGTGACAACACTGAAGAAATGACACTTTGCTACAATGTAAAGTAGTGAGTGTACAGCTTGTATAACAGTGTAAATTTGCTGTCCCCTCAAAATAACTCAACACGCGGCCATGTCTAAACAAAAGTGAGTACACCCCTAAGTGTAAGAGAGGGAGGTCAGATCATATTGGCCCCATAAAAAAATAATGAAGGGAATCTGTTTACCAAGGATGGAGAGATGGCAAAGGTGTTAAACGTATTTTTCTCCTCAGTATTCAGGAAGGAAACAGGGGGCTCAAGTATCCAAAACTACAATGTAGGTCCTCACAACACGTCACATGAAGAACTCTCATACCTAACTGAGGATAAAATTAGGAATAGACTTGAAAAACTTAACGTTAATAAGTCATGGGGACCTGACGGCTTGCACCCGAGGGTCCTTAAGGAACTGAGTCAAGAAATTGCCAGACCACTGTACCTAAGTTTTAAGAACAGTCTACTGACTGGTATGGTACCAGCTGATTGGAGAGAAGCCAATGTAGCACCAATATATAAAAAAGGATCAAGATATATCCCTGGAAACTACAGGTCAGTTAGCTTAACGTCAATAATATGCAAGCTCTTGGAGGGAAAAGGCGATTATATACAAGAGTAATGAAATGAAAACGGTATCGTTAACAGTAATCAGCACTGTTTCATGAAGAATCGCTCATGCCAAGCCAATCTATTAACCTTCTATGAGGAGGTGAGCTGCCATCTAGATAAAGGAAGGCCTGTAGACATGGTGTATCTAGGTTTTGCTAAAGCATTTGATACAGTTCCGCATAAACGCTTAATGTAAAAACGAAGGTCTGTTGGCATGGATCAAAGGGTGAATACATGGATTGAAAACTGGTTAAAGGGGCGAGTCCAGAGGGTGGGGATAAACGGGGAGTACTCGGAATGGTCTGGTGTGGAAAGTGGGGTCCCCCAGGGATCTGTCCTGGGACCAATCGTATTCAATTTATTCATAAACAATCTGGAGGATGGGGTTAATAGCTCAATCTCAATATTTGCAGATGGTATCAAGCTAAGCAGGGCAATAATTTCTCCACAGTATGTGGAAACCTTGCAAGAAGATCTGAACAAATTAATAGGGTGGGCAGATAAGAGGCAAATGAGGTTTAATGTAGAAAAATGTAAAATAATGCATTTGGGTACCAAGAATATGAACACAAACTACTCACTAGGCGGAGAGCCACTGGGGGAATCTAGGATGGAAAAGGACTTAGGGGTCCTAGTAGAGGACAGGTTCAGCAATAGCATGCAATGCCAAGCTGCGGCAAGCAAAGACAACAGAACATTGTCATGCATCATAAAGGGGATGAACTCATGGGATAAATCAATAATTCCCCCCTCTACAAGTCTTTGGTGAGGCCGCACCTGGAGTATGTCTTCTAGTTCTGGGCACCAGTACTCAGAAGGAGGTCCTGGAACTAGAAAGGGTTCAGAGAAGGGCAACAAAGCTAATTAAGGGACTGAAGGACCTTAGTTACAAGGAAAGATTACAACACTGAACTTATTCTCTCTGGAGAAGAGACCCTTGAGAGGGGATATGATTTCAATGTTCAAGTGACCCCACAATAGGGACAAAACTATTCCGCGCAAGGGAACTGTCACATGCCTGGTTTGGAATCTGCAATTGCAGATTGGAATCTGTAAGAGAGGACAGCCTCTCTTACAATCCTGACTCAGGAACCCCTGATATAGCGAACAGGAGGCTCAAGAGTGCAGAATGGCACGAGTGCTTGACTGGAACACAGGTGCGGTGGTCACAGACAGGGCTGGAGATGCAGCTAGCTGGAGCAGTGGAGGAACTCCGGGAAACAGCTGACGATAGCCCCATCCGGCTGAACCAAGCAGGTGATACTGGATAAGAAGGCCAGAAACAGACTGGATCAGACAGCAGGCAGGCAGATCAGGAACCGAGGAGCGGGCAGAAGGATGGTCAGACACAGGCCGGGTGGGCAACGGGCTGGCAGCGTGGTACCAATGGGCAGGCAAAAGGATCGTCAAGGAAAGTCAAAGGTCAGGGCAAGCAGATAGCAGCGGTGTCAGGATCAAGCCGGTAGATCAGAAGAACATGTTCAGCAGATAGACAGGTAACAGGAATCTCAGGAATGTTGTAGACCAAACGGCATTGATCCCATGTCACTGTCCGGTTTAAATAGCCCCATTGGTGCCAAGAACGGTTGCGAATGGGAATGCGCGCCTTCCGGTCTTTCCTGACAGGAACACACAAAGACACGCGGGTATTCATTAAAACTAGAAGAAAGGCAGTTTAACCTTAAACTGTGCAGAGGGTTCTTTATGGTAAGAGCAGTAAGGATGTAGAATTCTCTTCCACAAACAGTGGTTTCAGCTGGGAGCATAGATAATTTAAAAAACTATTAGATGGGCACCTAAGGAACCACAACATTGAGGGATATAATATGTAATACTGACATAAAAGCACACACAAAGGTTGGACTTGATGGACTTGTGTCTTTTTTCAACCTCACTAACTATGTAACTATGTAAGTTAAAATGTCCAAATTGGGCCCAAATTGTCAATAGTTTGATGTGGCCACCATTATTTTGCAGCACTGCCTTAACCCTCCAGGGCATGGAGTTCACCAGACCTTCACAGGTTGCCACTGAAGTTTTCTTCCACTCCTCCATGACAACATTATGTCATGGAGCAAGACACTGGTCATCTTGGAGCGTGTTTGGGGTCATTATCATTTTGGAATACTGCCTTGCGGCCCAGTCTCCACAGAGAGGGGATCATGCTCTGCTTTAGTATGTTACAGTACATGTTGGCATTCATGGTTCCCTGAATGGACTATAGCTCCCCAGTGTCAGCAGCACTCATGCAGCCCCAGACCATGATACTCCCACCACCATGCTTGACTGTAGGCAAGACACACTTGTCTTTGTACTCTCCACCTGGTTGCCGCCACACATGCTTGACACCATCTGAACCAAATATGTTAACCTTGGTCTCATTATACCACAAGACATGATTCCAGTGATCCATGTCCTTAGTTTGCTTGTCTTCAGCAAACTGTTTGCGCTACTTTCTTGTGCATAATCTTTAGAAGAGGCTTCCCTCTGGGATGACAGCCATGCAGTCCAATTTTATGCTGTGTGCCACGCATGGTCTGAGCACTGACAGGCTGACCCCCCACCCCTTCAACCTCTGCAGCAATGCTGGCAGCACTCATAAGTCTATTTCCCAAAAACAAACTCTGGATATGATGCTGACTCAACTTCTTTGGTCGACCATGGTGAGGCCTGTTCTGAGTGGAACCTGTCCTGTTAAACCGCAGTATGGTCTTAGCCACAATGCTGCAACTCAGTTTCAGGATCTTGGCAATCTTCATATAGCCTAGGCCATCTTTATGTAGAGCAACAATTCTTTTTTTCACATCCTCAGAGAGTTCTTTGTCATGAGGTGCCATGTTGAACTTCCAGTGACCAGTATGAGAGAGTGAAAGTGATAACACCAAATTTAACACACCTGCTCCCCATTCACACCTGAGACCTTGTAACACTATCGAGTCACATGACCCCAGGGAGGAAAAATGGCTAATTGGGCCCAATTTAGACATTTTCACTTAGGGATGTACTCACTTTTGTTGCCAGCGGTCCAGACATTAACCACTTGACCACTGGGCACTTAAACCCCCTTAACAACCAGACCAATTTTCAGCTTTCAGTGCTCTCACACTTTAAATGACAATTACTCAGTCATGCAACATTGTACCCATATAAAATTTGCGTCCTTTTTTTCACACAAATAGAGCTTTCTTTTGGTGGTATTTAATCATCGCTGGGGTTTTTATTTTTTGCGCTATAATTAAAAAAAGACCGAAAATTTTGTAAAAAAATGAATTTTTCTTTGTTTCTGTTATAAAATGGGTGGGTGGTGGATGGCTGGGTGATGATCGCTGGGTGGTTGGTGGATGGCTGGGTGATGATCGCTGGATTTATGGTGGGGTGGTTGCTAAGTGTCACTAGGCAGCGCTGTGGGCATTACACATCTTTTCTATATTAGCTGTAATATTTACACAGCAAATCCTGTCATTTTAACAGTTGAGAATTGTCAGCAAAGGTGAGTGGTAGAGGGGCAGAAGGACAGGGCATACTACACACACCCTGTGCACTTTGATGAAGTTGTTCTGGATGTATGTAATACATTCAGTGTGCACACATGATTAGCAATGATCTGTAAAATTATTTGTGCAGGGAGAAAAACATATATATATATATAGGAACAGCCTATATATTGTATAATGGACTTTGTGGGCACACACAAGACGAAAGAATTATTATACAAAAATATATAAATTTTATTAATACAAATCATTAAACCATGTCTAAGAAAGATAGTACATAGGTACTCGTAAAACAATGGAGCACCATCATACAAATTATGGCAGTCTATAGGATCTCAATGATTAGGACAGAATGTGATACAAAGTACCAAACACTGTAAATGTGTGTCAATCAACGAAGGTCAACGCGTTTCACCTTAGGCTTCCTCTGGACCTTGTCCCAATAGACTGTGAGTATACAGAGTATATGGATTATACATATGAAACATTACAACATTCATATGACCATATCATTTATACAGATGTAATCAAGAAGTATATGAGGCTTACTTGACTGCCGGTGCTCTAGAAGGACCCAAATTATCAGGGGGGCAGACACAGGGGATGTAAGGCTAAATGGATGTCGGACACCAAATCCCTAGGATATGAAAAAATGTATAATGTGTTTCAAACAGATTGATAATTAGTCTATATATGTGGACTTCTTAGACATGTTTTAATGATTTGTATTAATAAAATTTATATTTTTTTAATATAATAATTCATTAGTCTCGCGTGTCCCCACAAAGTCCATTATACAATATATAGACTCTTCCTATATATATATATGTTTTTTCTCCTTTGAACTCAAGGACGGCGGCACGCTGTGGAAGGCATTTCTCTCTCTATTTGCGCAGGAACTCACTGCATGCTTTTCAAGCAAAAGGACCCTTAATCTGGCATTTTCCAATGATTTTCAGTTTTCCACTACAATTAACTGTTAATTGCATGTGTTATTGTTTTGACAAACAAAATATTACATTTTTTGTTCATTCTTCAGTTCCTATAGTAAAATCACTCATCCTAAAAAAAAAAATGCAACTTTACAGCAACAGTTGTTTTCCCATCAATTTTAGTTAAAATCAGCACACTTTGTGACAAGCCACATGCTCACCTGTAACCGCTCAGCTGAGATGTTTGCTATTGGGCCTGATGGAGACAGGTAAGTACTATGTGAGGCTTATTAAACATACTGTAGTACGACATTGTTGTTCACTATAAGTGCACTCTATATATACAATAGCACATAATACACATATCTGGACCTCAAAACAAAAATTGAATATATTGCAGTGTATAAGTCCTAGATGTAGCAGTTGCATTTGTTTTCCTTTTCATGTTAAAAAGCATGTTCATCAAGAACACAAAATACCTTTCCATCTTGCCAGAAATGCCAAGTGTCCTTGTCACTTCCTGTGAGCTAAAGAGAAAGCACAAACATTCCTATTTTTATTGTGTATACTATACCAATCCACATGTAATGGAGATGAACAAAGGCAAATGCAGTGGAGAAAAAAAAAATACTCATGAAAGGACAGGGAGTGTGTTATCTTCAGGAGTACCAGGTAAAATAAATGCAGAAAATGAAAACTAATACAGCTACTACATCTAAGGACTGGTAGGCTGCAATATATGAAATGCTGTTTTCAGGTTTAGATAAGCTTTAAAACGGTTAAATTGAAGGCATACGGTTGACTAGTTTTCCATAAAAATATATTCTCTGTCTTCAAGAAAAGTAAGAATGGCTACAGTATATGTCGCATTTTCACTCCTAGACATCAACCCAGATATGCTATTGGCCAATAGGCATTGTCTTTCTTTGTGAAACAAAGACAACAGCAAGGAATAAAATGATCAAAATATACAAGTATTATATAAAGGTGATGATCCTCTGTCCCATAAATATTTGTAGGTCTTCTGGTTGACAGTCTATTTTAAATTACATCTATCTGGAGAACTGAAACAGCTGTATCTAAATTGAGACCACAGTTCAGTTATTTCAGCGCAGCTGATCTATTTCATGTTGTGTTTGCATTTCTGTCACCTAGCTTGAAACGTGGAGCAGTTAAATGAATTGCAATAAAGAGCGTAACAGAAAACTAAACATGGACACAGATGCTCAGCCTCCTTCACTTGGTAAACATGCAATGTGCACGCAACACTCCGCCAAACTCTCTACAGAGTTTAACTGAGGCATTAGCATTCAGAAACCACCCTAAGCAATATTAAGAAATCCAAGTTTTTTGGAAGGGATGCACAAACTGTGCTTTTTTAAATTAGCAAATCCAAACTGTTTTGCAAAGCTGTTTTACAGTGCATGGTAGAAGCTTAAGTCTGACACAATATTTTATAGAAAGAAAATAACTTTCAGCAAATAAAATGCATTTGTTTCACTCCAAAATATGACAGAAAAACAGTAACAAACATAATGACATGAGTGGAATTATGACAGCACCTGGGCAAAACCTGCTCCATTTACTAATTTACCATGTTAGATTACTACACAGAACAACAAGAATTCAGACAGCCTGGGTAGCACATCAACAAAATGTTGACAGCTGCTACATTATTGTAGTTATTCACATAATGGTCACAATTATATAATATGTAGCATAAAAGCTATTGTACAATGACGCTCTTTTTCAAAAGGTAATCTTTTTGATAAAAAGGATTTGTGACTTGGAAATTTTGTTATTTTGACTACAGTAAATTCATAAAAGTATGACCCTCAGTCAGTTTTGTTATTTTGGTCAAAAGAGCTTCTATCTATGGGATAGCAGGCCACCACTCCCTTTATTCATATAACATCATACAATTGAAAAAAGAAACAGAACACAATAAATGACATTGAAAAGGCCGTGGCACTTTAATGGTATTTTTGCACAAATGGTAAATTCAAATGCTCAAAATTATTTATTGATAGTAAACATACAAATCATTTCAATACTATCATAACAAATAGCTCAGTTATGAAAACACAAGCTTAATTTTACAGCAATTACACGATGCCTTGGAATACCAAGGTGGCAGAAAACCTCATAAAGTACCAGCGATGGGTGGGGCTTCTTAACATATAGGAAGTCCAGTGTGAGGAAAACCCTTATCCCACAGACTTTATATAGGGTCAGGAACATTCCAGAATATCCCAGCACATTCCAGGAATTCCTATTGGCTATAATTCTGGCTGCAGAAAAGCTCTGCATTTTCTTAAAGCGGAGTTACACCCTAAAGTGGAACTTCCGCTTTAATGGAAGGTGACCCCCCCGACATGCCACAACTGACATCGATGGAGCCTGAGACAGGTGAGTGTCCGATTGTTAAAAGTCAGCAGCTACACATTTTGTAGCTGCTGACTTTTACATGGGTGGAACTCCGCTTTAAAGGGGAAATGTCCTGATAATTGAATAAACAATTTATATACTTCTTTAGTTTTTAAACAAACTGCCTCAGTCAAAAAGGGGGGCAACCGCTAACCCATACAGGTGGGCCCAAAAAGTTGTGCCCTCCTTTTTTATATTCCATGAATAACATTACCTCTAAAGATTGGAAAATTAGCTTGAACTGGGATTCAATACAAATTGTTGCAATTTACTTAATTCTATGCCATTTTTAGTGCCTAGTGACCTTTAGTGATCCTCCTATGCTACCTTGTATGATCTACCATCCTTCTGCAATTTCTCACTCCACCATTCAGGAAGGGTTACATTATTAGATGTAACCCCCTTAAGAAAGCTTTAACCACTTGCTGACCGCCTTACATACTTTTACTGCAGCGTTTCCCCGTTCTGTCAGTGGGCATGACAGCGATCTACTGATCCCTGTCATCGGGATCAGTGTTAAATCTGTCATACCCCTGCCAGCCCCTACACAGTTAGAACACACCTAGGGAACACATGTAACCCCTTGATCGCCTCCTGCAGGTTAACCCCTTCCCTGCCAGTGACATTTATACAGTAATCAGTGTTTTTTTTAGCTCTGATCGTTGTATAAATGTAAGTGGTCCCAAAAAAGTGTCAAAAATGTCCGATATGTTTGCCGCAATATCGCAGTCCTGATAAAATAAAAATAGTAAAAACGCCATAAATTAATTCTCGTGGTTTGTAAACGTGCAATCCAATCAATATACGCCAATTGTGATTTTTTTTTACCACAAATATGTAGAAGTATATATAGTGGCCAAAACTGATGAATATATTTGTTTGTTTATATATTTTTTTTGGACATTTATTATAGCAAAAAGTAAGAAATATTGGGTTTTTTTACAAAATTGTCGCTCTGTTTTTGTTTATGGTACAAAAAGTAAAAGCCGCAGAGGTGATCAAATACCACCAAAAGAAAGCTCTATTTATGGGAAAAAAAGGACATCAATTTTGTTTGGGTACAATGTCACACGACCGCGCAATTGTCAATTAAAGCAACCCAGTGCCGAATTGCAAAAGTGCTCTGGTCAGGGGTAAACCCTTCCAGGGCTGAAGTGGTTAAAGGAGCAAAGTGGTTGCATTAACCTTCTACAGCTAGACATTTTTGTCAAGCCTGCAGTGGCTGCTCAAACTCACATTATTCAATAGTATTTGATATTATCATTCATCTTTGATGATCCCAAACGCTATAGTCTGATCAGACCACCTCCTTTAGATTTACCAAAATGATGTAATATGAGGCCACACCTACACAATCTATCAATTATTATTAAATCAGACAGGCCCTTGTACTACGTAGTTTATTGTAGATTTAAAGAATTTTGTACAATCATTTAGTATAATAGTCAGCTTTAGACTGGACTCTTGTCAATTATACGTTTCACCTCTCTTTAGTAACACTGTCATTGTGCTGCTTGGATTTAAAGCCATGTTTTTATATTGTTTGCTGTTGGACCTTGCCACAAAAGCCATAACCTCAGTTGGGTTGAATCACAACATAAATCTCTAGGACTGTTCTGGTCCTAGATTTTCCTCAACTTCTAGAAGTTGATCCAGTATTAGAACTACTGGCAATTGCACCTGCTCTTCTGGCTTCAGGTCTGTTTCTATCCATGCCAACCAGACCAGCTCCATATGTGTTTCTAGATGTAGTAGCTGATCCAGCTCCATTCCTTGTAGCTTAAATGCCTTCTAGACCAACTAATGAACCCGAACACCTGTTACCTCTCATGCCAGTTTACTCAGTTCCCAAATTGGTTTAGTTTGTACCAGAAAACTGAGATCCAGTTAAACACTTCCTCTTTTGGGTTATTGAAATGTAAAACTTTAAAATAAAAAGTAAAAGCATCTGGAAGCAGCAATGGAAAGGGAGACAACAGTGGGTATCTTACTTTTGAGAGATTTCCTTTCCTTTCATGCTGTGTCTACAGGAAAGAAAGTTAGGGGAAATCTCAATGGCACACAGATGGCAAAAAACTGACAGTGTTTTTAACCACTCCCCACTCCAAAACAATATAAAAAAAACTTTTGGTTTTAGATATACTTTAAAGTTATCTCCTTCCCGCTGACCATACACATATATATGTGGTCTCACAGAAGTGGATCTTTTTCTGTCGGGCCACATACATGCATATCTCTCTTTGTGCTGGATGTGCGCCGCACAGTGCTCTCACCAAGAGCCTTGGGTCTCGTACTAATGATCAGGACCTGGGAATCCTGCTTCCTTGTCACCTGATTGCCTCTGATAGCCTCTCACAGTAATCAGTCACTGTGAGCCCAACCCAGTGTTTATTTCCTCTTCTGAATGGAGAGGAAGATGTGTTGCATCTTTCTCCCCTTGCTGCAGATGAAGATGTAAATTAAAAAAAAAAAGCGTGCAAAAAAATAAATTAATGAAAAATTAAAAATAAAGAAAAAACATGTTAGTTAGTGTTTGGGTCAAGGTCGGGGTCCAAAATAATGGTCAGCATATTTTAGGTAGATCTTACAAAAAACATTTTTTTTAATTAGTATCATTTTTATATCTATACGTTTTATACATATTTAGGTCCCCATCTTATTTTGAAGAAAGGGAAAATATTGGGTATCTTCTGGCTATTTTAAAAGTGCAGAGAACATCAACCCATATAAGTGAATTGTTTGACATTATGATTTGTACTGTGTCTACCTCCCCAGAGATCTTTAGCATTTTCAGGAGTTTATAACTTGACTTCTAGCAGTAAAGTATCATATGTAGAGTTGAGCGGACACCTGGATGTTCGGGTTCGGCAGGTTCGGCCGAACTTCGCGGAAAAGTTTGGGTTTGGTACCGAACTTGACCCAAACTTTACCCCGGATCCCGTAGCACATTGAAGTCAATGGTGACCCGAACTTTTCGGCACAAAAATGACTGTAAAAAAGTCCTGGAAAGTGCTAGGGGGCTGCAAAAGGAAGTAAAATGAGGGTAAGGGTAGGACAAGTGCCCTACAAAAAAATGGGGATAGTGAAAATAACTTAAAATCAAATAAAAAAAATAAAAATGGGAAGGGGGGTGGATGTGGAGTGGAGCCTAGAGGTTGACTAGGCCGTGACCGTGGCAGTGTAGGTGTAAGTGGCGTTGGTGGAGGAGGAGGAGGAGGTAGCCAACACTTTTTGTTGTTTGTTTGGTTTTTTTTCTAATTGGGGTAGCCCCCAAAATATTGAGGCATATTCAAAAAAACAAGTATACCAATGGCTGTGTGAGGACGGTCTAAATGTCTACTCTGCACAAGGTACAGACAAGTCTTGTGGGATCCATGCCTGGTTCATTTTAATAAATGTTAGCTTGTCCATGTTGGCTGTGGACAGGCGACTGCGCTTGTCTGTGATAACGCCCCCTACCATGCTAAACACACGTTCAGACAATACACTGGCTGCAGGGCAGGCCAGCACCTCCAAGGCATAAAGGGCAAGCTCAGGCCATGTGCCCAATTTGGAGACTCAGAAGTTGAATGGGGCAGACCCATCAGTAATAATCTGTCCCTTACAGCAACAGCAGGAACCTGACCCTATAGCAGTAGGCGAGGATTTTAGAACAATAATCTGTCCCTTACAGGAGCAGTAGGAACCTCTCCCTATAGAACTAGGAGACAATTTTAGAACAATAATCTGTCCCTTATAGCACCAGCAGGAACCTCTCCCTATAGAACTAGGAGATGATTATAGAACAATAATCTGTCCCTTACAGCAACAGCAGGAATCTGACCCTATAGCAGTAGGCGATGATTTTAGAACAATAATCTGTCCCTCAAAGCAGTAGACTCTACCTAGTCCAGTATCAGATCGTTCTGTAATGCAGGATGAGATGTTATTAGATCTGCAATCTGTCCCTAAAAGCAGGAGTAGTAAACTCTACCTAGTCCAGAATCAGATTGTTCTGTAATGCAGGATGAGATGTTATTATATCTGCAATCTGTCCCTCACAGCGCTGGCAGCATCCTCTCCCTACACTACCCTGAGAGCATGTGACATGCAGCACTACGTGACTTCAGCTTATACAGAGGCTGGGTCACATGATGCACTGGCCAATCACAGCCATGCCATTAGTAGACATGGCTGTGATGGCTTCTAAGGGCAAACCAGTGAAACGCTTGTTGATTGGCTGCCCTGCAGCTATTCAACAGGCGGGATAAAATACCTGAACCCGAACCCGAACTTTTTTTCAAATGTCCGAGTTCGGGTCCGGGTCCGGGTCCGGGTCACGGACACCCCAAAGTTCGGTACGGACCCGAACTTTACAGTTTGGGTTCGCTCAACTCTAATCATATGTTGTGGATGATCTAAATATCTTTTTAGATTCTTAAAGAGGTCAAAAAATGGGACTTTAAATGAAGCAGTGGTCACAATGGCCATCAGCTTCCATCCCGGGTTGGGTGATATACAAAAAGGGTTTTTTTTTTTGGGACTTTAAATGAGACACACGGGTTGTAAAAAACATGCATTTTTATTGAGGCAACTTTCATCGAGGTAGTACTGTAGACAATCCATACATCTTTTAATACATATATTGGGCACATTGCCTCTACTATATATTTTGGGCACATTGCCTCTACTAAAAAATGTAACATATGAACTGGAAACAAATACATAATTCACAAATGATAAAAATTGGCTCCATACAATACAATCTCTGCAGCATAAGACAACTTGAATAATAATTAATACGGCATTTATCGGCTCTACGCGTTTCGTGAAGTTACGATCCACTCATCAGGAGCATGCACGTATAGGCAACTGTAATTAATAAAAATATGGAAATATTAAAAAAAAAAAAATGTTGGGAATGAGTATGTTGTTTACCATATTTGCTGCATGGAGCGATGCCAATGACGATCTGGACACACCCCACTGGGGGGCATCCCCTGGGGGGAGCTGGGATGGGGGGGTTTTGGCACATGAACCCCAAAAGGACCACATCCAAAGACCAGATAACATGATAGAGGTGTGTGATGACCAGGGAAGCTGACCCATGTGGGAGGCTTCTATGGAAATAAGTGATATGATGAATATAAATATAAATAGCCCTATAGCAATAGGACAGAAAGGAATGAGGGAAGGGGAGAACCAAGAGAGTGACCAGATAGCATAATGACAAAGTAAAAAAGAGGATCCCTATACCTGTAAAGTGCCCAGTGACTGGTTGGGGAATGGTGTGCAGAGAGATATGGTGTGTCCAGCTGAAACATGAGGTGAGTGGGAGGTGGAACTATATAGGGCATAGCCGCCACACCCACATCAGCGTCATGCAGGCATAGGCTCCCGGGAGAGGCGGTGCCAGAGGATTGCGCGATGGATCGCCCAATGTCGGCGCCGACCATCTGTACTTCCATGCTGCCGCCCGATGGAAAGCACACCAGAGAGGCAGTGCTCCAAAGGGAACGCATAGCCCGTAGTGTGTAGAGCATGGCGCCAATGCCCCAAGCAAGGCCCTCCACATCCCCCCAGGGGTGGGGGGGAGGGGAGGAGAGGAGAGCCTGCAAAAGGGTGTCGCAGCTCCCGGGGGGATGGTAGCCAACTTGGCCTCCGAGGCCGGATCAGATGACCCAACAACTGCAGCAAACAGGCAAACAACAGAGACCCAGTAGCAGGTCCAAAAGGGTCTGATAGTGTTATTGAAACCAGTAAAAATATTTAAAAAAAATATACATAGGTAAAAAAATATATATAACTGAATAATCAATATCATAAAATATATATAGGAAAATTAAAGATAATGAAATGAAAAATATAAATATCAAGAAGGTCTTTTTAGATTCTGTTCTTTTGCCATCTTACTCCAAGGAAGATTGCCTCCTCTTAGAGGCCCCTATTATTTTAAGGGAATTACAGCAGGCACTAGGGAACACTAATACCACTAAGATTTAGAGTGCAGATGGCCTGCTGGTTGAAATTTATAAACAATATGGGGAGATTCTGCACCTAGAACTTTTGAAGATGTTTAATACTGCCTTTGATAAGGGTACGCTTCCACAATCTATGAATCATAGTTCTTTTGAAATTGGTAAAGGATCACCTGCTGCCAGACTCTTATCAACCCACATCACTTTTGACATCTGATGTTAAGCTTCTTGCTTCTAGCAACTAGATTGTCTACTATTATTGCCAAATGAATACATCCTGATCAAATGGTTTTATACCTTAACGCTCTAATGCCATCAACACCAGGTGACTATTCCTTAATTTACAGTTTAAATCAACCAATACTGGTAGCAGAGGTATCCTTTCCATAGATGCTGCCAAGGCCTTTGATAACATTTGTCAGGACTGGAGTCTGCGATAGTGAGCCCCTGTAGCTCACCAACTTGGGGGTTCCCATGGACTTATACAGTCAGGTCCATAAATATTGGGACATCGACACAATTCTAATCTTTTTGACTCTATACACCACCACAATGGATTTGAAATGAAACAAACAAGATGTGCTTTACCTGCAAACTTTCCACTTTAATTTGAGGGTATTTACATCCAAATCAGGTGAACGGTGAAGGAATTACAACAGTTTGTATATGTGTCTCCCACTTTTTAAGGGACTAAAATGAATGGGACAGATTAACAATCATAAATCAAACTTTCACTTTTTTATACATGGTTGAAAATCCTTTGCAGTCAATCACAGCCTGAAGTCTGGAATGCATAGACATCACCAGACGCTGGGTTTCATCCCTGGTGATGCTCTGCCAGGCCACTACTGCAACTGTCTTCAGTTCCTGCTTGTTCTTGGGGCATTTTCTCTTCAGTTTTGTCTTCAGCAAGTGAAATGCATGCTCAATCAGATTCAGGTCAGGTGATTGACTTGGCCATTGCATAACATTCCACTTTTTTCCCTTAAAAAACTCTTTGGTTGCTTTCGCAGTATGCTTCGGGTCATTGTCCATCTGCACTGTGAAGCGCCATCCAATACGTTCTGAAGCATTTGGCTGAATATGAGCAGATAATATTGCCCGAAACACTTCAGAATTCATCCTGCTGCTTTTGTCAGCAGTCACATCATCAATAAATACAAGAGAACCAGTTCCATTGGCCGCCATACATGCCCACGCCATGACACTACCACCACCATGCTTCACTGATGAGGTGGTATGCTTTGGATCATGAGCAGTTCCTTTCCTTCTCCATACTCTTCTCTTCCCATCACCCTGGTACAAGTTGATCTTGGTCTCATCTGTCCATAGGATGTTGTTCCAGAACTGTGAAGGCTTTTTTAGATGTTGTTTGGCAAACTTTAATCTGGCCTTCCTGTTTTTGAGACTCACCAATGGTTTAAATCTTGTGGTGAACCCTCTGTATTCACTCTGGTGAAGTCTTCTCTTGATTGTTGACTTTGACACACATACACCTACCTCCTGGAGAGTGTTCTTAATCTGGCCAACTGTTGTGAAGGGTGTTTTCTTCACCAGGGAAAGAATTATTCGGTCATCCACCACAGTTGTTTTCTGTGGTCTTCTGGGTCTTTTGGTGTTGCTGAGCTCACCGGTGCATTCTTTTTTTTTTAAGCATGTTCCAAACAATTGATTTGGCCACACCTAAAGTTTTTGCTATCTCTCTGATGGGTTTGTTTTGTTTTTTCAGCCTAATGATGGCTTGCTTCACTGATAGTGACAGCTCTTTGGATCTCATATTGAGAGTTGACAGCAACAGATTCCAAATGCAAATAGCACACTTGAAATGAACTCTGGACCTTTTATCTGCTCCTTGTAAATGGGATAATGAGGGAATAACACACACCTGGCCATGGAACAGCTGAGCAGCCAATTGTCCCATTACTTTTGGTCCCTTAAAAAGTGGGAGGGACATATACAAACTGTTGTAATTCCTACACCGTTCACCTGATTTGGATGTAAATACCCTCAAATTAAAGCTGAAAGTCTGCAGTTAAAGCACATCTTGTTTGTTTAATTTCAAATCCATTGTGGTGGTGTATAGAGCCTAAAAGATTAGAATTGTGACGATGTCCCAATATTTATGGACCTGACTGTAGTCTAAGACCCATTCTGCTTCTTCACCAGGGCACCTGATGGTGGGGATGGCCTTGCAGCAAGCTGGTACCAGGTTGCAGCTCCATGGTACTTTCATCTGAGAAAGTGAAGGACACTTACAGCAGCACGAGGCTGAGGGGAAAACCAGGAAAGAAGCTGAGGTCAGAGTGGGCGGCAGGCAAGCACTGACAGTAGACAGTCAGGATCGGTACATGGGTAATCAGACAGGATGCATGAAGTAGTAAGCAGATGGGAGATGCTCAGGCAACATGGGCTGGACTGAGCACATGTATATATAGGGAAGCAAACTGGAAGGCGGGGCAGGAAGTGAGGGAAGGGAAAGAAATATAAACTCAGAGAATAGCAGACGACACCCATAGGTGAGTTTAGAAGCCAACAACACATGAAAAAGAAATCAGATGACTAAGAAAAGCACAGCAGCAAAGAGATAAGAATACACAGGCAGAAAAACTGCAGGCCACATCATGACAGAAATGAGTGGAATTCAGATCAATTGATATGTCTTTAAATCCTTCTCTAGCTACAGAGGGACGAGACTATGGTGTCCATTATTATTTGCTTTAGCCATGGAGCCATTAGCCGCAGCTGTTAGACAATTACAGGTAATTACAGGATTTTGTTATACCACAGGTGAAGAAAAGAATGACCTTCATGTGGATGGTGCTTTATTGTTCTTGAGGGATACATCTCAATCTTCTCTCTTATGTCTCTAGTATATGAATATGGTTTCTTTTCTGGATTTACCATAAAATTTAATAAATCTGTACTTTTGCCATTAGATCCCTCGTCTCATGAGCTCCCTGTGGTAGCAAAGTCAATAGCCTTGGTACAATCCTTTAAATATCTGAGCATTCATGCTTCTCCTATAATACAGGACTATGTATCTTTTGATATTGACCCACTTCTACTGAAACTGAGAAAGACTTGTAAAACTCAATGTAAACTGCCCCTTTCAGCCCTAGGTAAGGCAAACTTGGTAAAAAATTATGTGAATGCCCCAATTTTTGTATGTTCTTCAAAATGCTCCTGTTTGGATTACACAATGGGTGTTCAAAATAAATTCTTATTTGAAAGCAAAGGCAAACCCAAATCAGACTGGAGATACTGCAGCTTCCGACTGATGGAGGTGGCATGACAGTCCCTAATGCCAAATTATATTTTATTGCTGCCTAACTTCAAGGGGAGTTGGTACCTTCAATTTAGGGGTGCCTATTCAGAGATTGCTTACTGCCTATCTTCCACAACATTGCCTCATATCTCTATTGGAAGCTGACCATTTTCTCACCCAGTGCCTTTGCTTATTCACTTTGGCTAACCATTAAAAATGAGCATACCATGAGCGAGTATAGGGTGGAGGAACTGGCCTGCACTGAGTCCTGATTTAAACCCAATAGAACAACTTGGGATGAATTAGAGTGGAGACTGCAAGCCAGGCCTTCTTGTCCAACATCAGTGCCTGACCTCACAAATGGGCTTCTGGAAGAATGGTCAAACATTCCCATAGACACACTCCTAAACCTTGTGGACAGCCTTCCCAAAAGAATTGAAGCTGTTATAGCTGCAGAGGGTGGGCCTACTTAATATCGAACCCTATGGACTAAGACTAGGGTGCCATTAAAGTTCATGTGCATGTAAAGGCAGGCGTCCCAATACTTTTGGTAATATAGTGTATGTTGTGGAGATGGTCGTAGATATTTCAGTATTGGACTTCTATATTTGACATGATTAATGACATTGGTCATACTAGTTCACCTATGGATCCTAAGATTGCACTTTTAAGTATCATATCTGAGGACATGTTGCCCTCAATGCATAGATTGATGGTTATAGGTTTACTTTTTCTAGCCTGAAAACTAATAGCTCAGAAATGATTGTCTCCTGTCCCACCAACAACTCTTCCATGACAAAATATGATCCCAAAAAACAGTTAAAGGAAAAAAATGAGCATACCAACAAAGGGGCTGTTTACAAAAATTCTATAAACTATGGTCCCCCTCTGGCTAGCTGTGCACTGCAGGCTTATCCTGCTACTTAATTTTAAGATATTATATCTGTGTTATTATTTGTTCAGATGTGCTTCTAGAGCTTTTTATTCTTTTATTGTACTCTGTTTTTTGTTTTTTAGTCATGCAATGTTATGTTATATGGTTTGATTTTGTGTACTGGCATTTGGAGCTGAACTGTTATATTTTGCTTATTATCTTGCATGCATTGGTGAGAAATGTCTATATAACCTACTGGTTTTCTTTACTTTTTTTCCTTTTTTATTTTTCTTCCCATCGTTGCTTTATACATCAAACACTCAAAGACTCAATAAAAACTAATTGATTAAAATAAATAAATAAATCATTTTTATACATAGATCTGTTGACCTAACCTCTGGAGACCCTTCCTTAGGGTTGTCAATTAACAACAAAAAAGAGCATAATGGCCAATATGAAGAACAGAAAGCTAGAGGTGCCTATCACATATCTGCAGTAGTTTTCATTAACACCTGCTTTGCCTAAAGCATATGGATTCAAGGCAAACACTCATATATTGAGTGCAGAATCCTACTCCAAACTGTGATTTAATGTAAGAGTATGATCTGAGTAATCAATATTCCCTATACCTGCCTAAGGGGCACCACTAAGATCATAGAAGAGAACCACATAATAATTTCATGTGTGTGCTTCATGAAGGTGGAAAAGTAAAAAAGGCTATAATATGCACTATTAGAAGTGAGTTCTAATAAAGTGTATTTTCTTAAAGCAGAACTCTACGCACATTTTTTAGGTGTGTGTATATAATATCTCTTTCTCCTGAGGTGTATTCCATTGTTGGATCACTGTTGTGTCCTTTAAAATGACTACTTTTGTTTAAGCAGCTCCCGACGCAGTTTGAGCTCCCTGCCATCATGAGAGCTTTAGCTAATAGTTTTGTTTATACTCCCTTGCATTCTCTGAGTAGTACATAGAATACCGTTAGACAGTATTCAAAAGTCCTTTTCAATATTTTGAAATTTGCAGTCTTATTAAAAAAATACCTGGTGACATTGCCATGAAAATCAATGTTCACGCAAGGTGTGAAATTAGGTGTGGATTTTACCTGCAATTAAAATATATCATGATACGATAGGATGAACGATATAACTTTGGGGATACATATAGCCATATCTCTTGATCTGATGTCTAGCTGTTGAGATGTTTCTTACAAACTGTATGTAGTTTGTTTCTGTTAAGCTCTCATAAGACTATTGACCTTTTTCTTTTAGAAATGTTGGCCGTATTGAGCAGCATAATTTGCTATAGACCTTGACATGCCAATATTTATCAGCCCATAAGAAAGACAAAGAAAACCATACAAGATAAAATTAGGGAAATACATATTGTGGAAGATTAGCTCGTGGGGATCACTTTTCAGGGGAAAAGATTTAGCATGGATGTCAGTTTCTTTAAAGTCTGGTGGCTTGCCAGGTTTATTTTTACAGGTTTGCAAGATCAAAACATAAACAAAAACAGAAAACAAAACCTCGCTGTCTGTCGCTACACTAACCAAAGGGATTCCTCTCTATATAGTGTGGGGCTGTCCCCGACACCCACAAAACATAAGCACATTGCAAACCTTGTTTTTAGAGTCCAAATTAGCACACAGAGCTCTCAGCTTTCTCCCTCTGAGATCCAGGATCGAGCTCAAGTGAGATCCCTTCCTGATCATTAAATGCAGGTGGAGAGGGGTTTGAGTGGACCAGAAAGTCCGGGCTGAAACCAACTCTGCCACAGTGGCCGGTAAAACCCGGGTCGGACTCCCGCTAGTCACCTCAAAATTATAGCATTCGAGGCGACAAGTATCGCCCGTCCATTGTGGTGCCTCGCATAACGTCACATATCCCCCCTCTACTCAAGCCCCTGGGGCAGAGCAACTATCCCAACCATGCAGTGGGCCCAGGAAAGACCATCAGCATTATTTTGGAGCCTTTCAGCCCAGAGTTCCACTTAGAACTTTAACGGCTGTAGGGCCAAGAACCATCTAGTCACCTGGCTATTTTTCTCCCGCATCGTACACACTCACTTAAGGGGGACATGGTCGGTGACTAGTCTGAATGACCTTCCCAGCAGGTAGTATTTTAGGGCCTCTAATGCCCACTTGATGGTCAGGCACTCCTTCTCTACAATGGCATAATTACTTCCATGTCTATTAAGCTTCCTGCTTAAGTAGACGGCTGGGTGCTCCTCGCTGTTTCTGATCTGGGACAGAACAGCACCTAGTCCCACCTCAGAGGCGTCGGTTTGAACGACAAACTGCTTTGTGAAGTCCGGGGTCACGAGCACCTGCTGTACACAAAGAGCTTGCTTCAATTTCTGGAAGGCCTTTTCAGTTTTGGGATTCCACTTAATGATTCCTGACACTCTACCCTTTGTCAGATCGGTCAGAGGGACAGTAATGGGAGCCAAGTCGGAGATGAAGTGTCGGTAATAGCCTGTAATCCCCAGGAAGGCCCAAACCTGTTTTTTGTTCACCAGTTGGGGCCACTTTTGAATGGCCTCGATCTTATTGGTTTGGGGCTTAATCAGACCTTGACCAATCAAATACCCAAGGTATTTGGCCTCCTCGAGGCCTATGACACACTTCTTCGGGTTGGCTGTTAAACCTGCTATCCTCAGTGAGTCTACTACTGCCTGCACCTGGGGCAGATGTGATTCACAATCTGGGCTGTGGGTGATGACATCATCCATATAGGCCTCTGCCTAGGGCCGATGCGGCATCAAAGTCTTGTCCATCATCCTCTGAAAGGATGCAGGGGCCCCATGCAGACCAAACAGCATTCATTTGTATTGGAAAGACCCCTCAGGGTAGAAAAGGCATTTTTTTCCTTTGCTGACTCCGTTAGGGGGATCTGCCAGTATCCCTTAGTTAGGTGTAGGGTTGTTATGTACCGAGCCCCTCCCAACCTATCCACAGGTTTGTCAACCCGCGGCATCGGGTATGCGTCAAACTTAGACACTTCATTCAGCTTCCTAAAATTGTTGCAGAACTGGAAAGTGCCATCGGGCTTTGGGACCAGTACTATAGGGCTCGACCCGGCGCTTTGGGACTCCTCTATCACGTCTAACTCCAAGATGGTTTTTATTCCTCTCGCCACCGCCTCTCATCTAGCCTCAGGTATTCGGTAGGGTTTTACATTTACACAGACCCTGGGTTCCATGATTATGTCATGTTGTAGCACAGTGGTCAGTCCAGGTAGGGAAGAGAAAGAATCTCTATTTTTACTGACAAATTCATTAACGTTTTGTTGCGTCAGTGACAATGACTCAGTTATGGGGACATCTGGGGTTAGGAGTAACCTGTCTTTTTGGGGCGTGGGCACTGCCAATAAAGTCTCCCCGTCCTTCCACAGGTTTAGGAGATTAACATGGTAAATCTGCTAAGGTTTCCTTTTCCCAGGCTAGTAAACTTTGTAGTTTACTTTCCCTACTTTTTCCCTAAACTCAAAGGGACCCTCCCACTTTGCCGGGAATTTACTTTTGACCGTGGGAACTAGCACCAGCACTCTGTCCCCAGGGTTGAAAGTTTGGGCTTTGGTACCCCGATTGTAAACCCTTCTTTGGGCCTCCGGGGCTTGCTCCATATGCTCTTGTACAAGGAGCAGGACAGCTGCGATCCGATCCTGCATCAAGGAGACGTGCTCTATGATGCTTCTATATGGGTTGGCCTCTCCCTCCCATGTCTCCTTTGCGACATCTAGCAGCCCCCTGGGATGTCTACCATACAAGAGTTCAAAGGGGGAATACCCCATAGATGCCTGGGGAACCTCTCGCATGGCAAACATGAGGTACAGCAGCAAAAGATCCCAATTTTGCCCATCTTTATCCACCACCTTTTTTTAGCATACTCTTGAGGGTCTTGTTAAACCTTTCCACCAGACCTTCAGTTTGGGTGTGGTAAACAGAGGTACGGAGGTGGGAGATTTTGTACAATTTACACAATTCCCTGGTCACTCTGGACATGAATGGAGTACCCTGATCCGTGAAGATTTCTTTAGGGATCCCCACCCGACTAAACACCTGGAACAGTTCCTTGGCAATAGTCTTAGTGGAGGTATTCCACAAGGGTATGGCCTCAGGATAGCGGGTCGCATAGTCCAGTATCACCAGGATTTGCTGGTGTCCCCAGGCAGATTTTACTACTGGTTCCATGAGATCCATGTCAATTCGCTCGAATGGCACTTCAATTATGGGAAGTGGGACTACAAAAATGAGGTAACGGGGCTGTCATTTGACACTCAGGGCATTCTTTGATGTCTGCATACAACCCAGGCCAGAAGAATCTCTGGGTTATCCTCTCCCTGGTTTTCTCCATACCCAGATGTGCCCCCATTACATGACCATCGGCCAGATCTAGCACTTTCCGGTGGAACGATTTGGGAACCACTAGCTGATCCAGTTCGTCCTCTCCGTGTTTCAACACCTGATACAACAAATCATTTTTAAGAGCCATGTAGGGGAAAGACACCCCCCAATTAGGGTCCACCCGTTCCCCATCCACCACCCTCATATTTTCTCTGGCTCTGAGGAGAGTGACATCCTATAGTTGTTCTGTACAGAAGTCCTCTCTGTGGACCTCTAACTCAGGGACTACATTCAGTTCATTCTCACGGTCTGCTTCTTCCTTGGTCCTGCCACCAATCTATCCTTCCAAAAATGGTCTGGATGAGAACTCCCGTGCCTCCTCAGCAGGGGGAGCTCTTTCCTCCAGGCTCTCTGTGCCTTCCCACAACCTCCAAAACTGGGGAAAATCCCTCCCCACTAGGGCTTCATGAAGCAGGGAAGGTACCACTCCCACTGAATTGGTCACTCTGCCGCAAGGGGTGTCAATCTCGGCCAGCACCGTCTGGTAGTCACAAGTTCCCCATGGATGCAAAGGACCCCGACAGTGCTAGGGTGTAATCTGGCCGGATTTGCACAGCTGCTTTTGACCAACGTTATCACACTACCAGAGTCAAGCAGCACAGTGACGGGTTTCCCATCAATAGCAATCACACACATTTGCTTCTCCATGCAACCCGAGCATGATGCTATACATGCAACCTGTGAAAACAGAGAACTGCGTCTTGTCATATAAGCATTATCACATTGCTCCACTACTATATCACTACAATGGGTTCATCATTGAGGGGACAATTGGCAGCAATATGTCCCAATGCATGGCATCGGTAGCACTGTATGTGTTCTATACCCAGTCCTCTCAAGGATTCCCAAGACCTTCCTGGCTTCTTCAGCCAGGCTCCAGGTCTAGAGCCCCCAGTCTCTTTAACTGTATCAGTTTTATCAAATTACCCCTCACCCCTGAACCCTGGAACAGTTTTACCGGGTCAGCTGGGCGATCTTTCACCTCTAGAGACATTGGAGTGGGGCGCAGATGGGCACAACAAGTCCTCAGCAGCCGTGTATCTCTCGACGAGGTCCCACCAATTGACTTGCGGTTTTGGGGTCCCCATGGCTGACCCATTTCCTCTATCTCTGAAAGTTGCCACACTGAACTCCACCACATGTAGGAGATTAGCTCATGGGGATCACTTGTCAGGGAAAAACATTCAGCATGGATGCCAGTTCCTTTAAAGTCTGGCAGCTTGCCAGGTTTATTTTTACAGGTTTGCAAGATCAAAACATACACAGAAAACAATACCTCGCCGTCTGGCGCTACACTAAAAAAAAAGATTACTCTCTATACAGTGTGGGGCTGTCCTACCTACAAACCATAAGCACATTGCAAACCTTGTTTTTAGAGTCCAAATTAGCACACAGAGCTCTCTCAGCTTTCTCCCTCTGAGATCCAGGATCGAGGTCAAGTGAGATCTCTTCCTGATCATTAAATGCAGGTGGAGAGGGGTTTGAGTGGACCAGAAAGTCCAGGCCGGAACCATCTCTGCCACGGTGGCTGGCAAAACCCGAGTCGGACTCCCGCTAGTCACCTCAAAATGATCACATGTGAGCCGACAAGTATCGCCCATCCATTGTGGTGCCTCGCATAACGTCACAATATATAATATCATAATAAACACAAATAAAAGAAACCAAAGCAACACTATTGGAACTAAAGCATAACATAGATGGAAAACTACTTTTAGAA
Organism: Glandirana rugosa; assembly: GCA_018402905.1. Lineage (NCBI taxonomy): Eukaryota > Metazoa > Chordata > Amphibia > Anura > Ranidae > Glandirana > Glandirana rugosa. The sequence goes on from BLSH010124856.1 coordinate 154,833, forward strand.
AGTCTTGGGATGGAAATAATGAAAAGTGGAAACAGGATAATACATTTGGAGAGAAGACAATCATTTTTTTTTTTTACCTGTCAAAGGTAAAATGAAAAGCCATAAAAAAAATAAAAAAAACTGCCGACAGGTAAAAAAAATCCTGCTCTGATCATACAAATCTCCAACACATAGCTATAATTGCTCATTAAATATGCAGGCTCTGCTTCCTGCCTTGCAATGCTATAGGGTGGTTGTGCCATTACTGTCTATTCTCAATATGAGCCTTTGCACCCAACCAGTTTGAAAACAAGGCACTCTATGTATGGTTGATATCTTAAATGTTGTTGAGCAGGGAGATGAAATGACTGTTATAGCATACAGAGATACTTCTGGTGGCTAATGTACAAATGTCTGTATTTAATACAACACCACAGATTAGAAAGAAACCCTTATAAGTATTTTAATGACATATCAAAATTGCATTAAACTAAAAGTAAAAACTGCAATAATGGCTCAAAATATGTGCACAATGCATTGTTAACATCCAAGATGTGTTTACAATAAAGAGTGCTTAAGACTATAGTCAAGTCCTCCCATTTGTCTTTGCTGCATCTGGCACTTGTACCTCCCTATTTATCTATTAAACATTCAAGCTGAATGCACACTATGTGCAGTGAAAAATATTTTACTGCATTGTAAAACGTCTTGTCACCGTAAGGACACACAGGAAACAATTGTTCCCTATGTGTCCCATTCACACTGCAACGCAGCCTAGGGCTGCGATGCAGCATGCTGTGATAAAATGCAGATATTGTACATTTTATTGCATCACACTGTGCTGAATTACATGGTCATATGGCACTGCACAGCAGCCCATCATGCTGTATGTATTGTAAGTGCCCCATAAAGTTGGTACAAAGCAAAAAAAAAGGGAGACTTGTGATGTGATGAATCACGCACCACACTTCCCCCTACCACTGGCCGGGAATGGACAGGTCCCGAGCAGTAAAGTGCTCAGGCAGCTCTCCATTCCTGTGTGAATTCACCCTCAGCTTATTAAAGAGTAAGTAAACTTCCTCTGCAGGCATTTAGGTATAGGTAAGCCTGTAATATGGCTTACCTATATGTAGTGTAAATATCACCTAAACGTGCATCGTTTAGGAGATATTTACATTGCATGCAGCCAGTGACATCACTGGTGCAAGCGCTCTAAAAAAATGACCATGGGTGCCATTCCTTCTGTGCCCTGTCACATCATCACGGTTCTGGCCACTCACAGCGATAGAGCCCACAAACCCGGAAGTAACTCCGGGAAAGATGTCAGCTGTCTTAGCGGTGGGTGGGCGCCGCTGTGAGGTCTTCATTCTAAGGTAAGTATTTCATCATGAGCGAGTATGCAATGCATTCTAGCTCATTATGCCTTTGTCTTATAGGTTTTTTTTTTGTTCATTTTTTTTTCTGAGTTTACAACTAGCACTACCTAAACTCCTGTAAGAATTTGAGAAATAAGGAAACAATATAATTTAAAGGAAAACTCTACTTTTACTGAAAAATACTGTAATACCTATAATTGCTATACAAGCCGTTTTGTAATTTAATCTTAATAGAAATGGTCTTTCCATTTCAATCGGCATCACATCATTTTCTAAACCTGTCAAAACAGCTCAAATGTTACTTTGACAAATTGGCGGTATACCTTACATGGCTGGTGTAAAGAATGCCCCCAGAAATGTTTTCTTAAGTAACCAGTTACCCTTAGCTGACCATAAAAGGGTCACTTTTTTTTGTTCAACCAGTGGGTTGAAGGAAAGAAACTCACTAGTTTCCCCAATCCACACACTCGATATGGATGCAGGAACCCTCCCCACTGTGTCATTGTATTCCGACATTGGAAAGACACCACCACCATCAGAATACACATATTAGCACTGCAATCTATAGCCTGCAGCCCTGTTTGAGCAAGGAAATACTGACAGGGCAGTTGAACAAAAGTCAATCAGTAGACTTCCACAGTGAACATCCCTGCTGAAATGGCCCAATTTTCAATCCATGTATTTCCAGCTTAAAAAAATAAATTATCATAAATAAAAACCTCTAAGTATCAGTCTACATGCTTTTTTAAGAAAAAGTCCTAAGGTAACTTTACCCTAACACTAATATTCTATTAAAAAAAAAACCTTTATAGCCTCTGAAGATCTAATACCTTTGTGTTGCTGGAGTATACTTCTGTTTGATTCCCGAACAAACAAAAACAAAATTTGCTCGTGGGACTTTAAATGTAAAGTAATAATGGTCTGCGATCTCATGAACTGGCACAATTGAAAGTAATGGCCCAAAGTAGGACCAAACCCAAAAGGGCAATGGGTGTCTTCCACCCGGATACAGTGCAAAAAGAGAAAGGGTCAAGTACCACCCATAACATGCCTCCATCCCTATACATTGAACAAACAAAAACAAAATTTGCCCGTGGGACTTTAAATGAGGCAAGTAAGGGGGCCAACAAAAATGATGGTAAACAATAGTAACATGGTTTATTGGACATGAGAAAAAGTAAAAACATAACAGCCCAGTCAGTACAATGACATGAGATCACTTTGCTGAAAAACAATCATATAGATGACTTCTTCAGGAGTATGTCTTGTATACAGTATATCTAGCGATGATGGCATAGTGAAGGGTGTTACAGGTCCTTGCAGCACGTCTGCCAGCGGCACACCACCAGCTATAGAGTATAGCAGGCACATTTCTCTGCCCCAGCTGCTGCAATGGAAAAATATACAGTCCCTGCCACTCACATGCCCAGTGTCTAAATTCCAGCTTGTGAAAATTGTTGACTGTACAATTCCTGCCCTTCCGTCTGGTGGATTCTGCCCCTTCTGTGAATTTGCAGAATGTGCTGTACCACAATGGCAGGTTCCCAGTTGCTATTTCTTTGCACGTAAGGCCATTCCAGCTCAGTACCATCACGTGGAAGGCAATGTTGTGGCATCGTTGGGCAAGGCAGCCAGCAGCAAGGTCCAAGCTTCTACTGACATGTGGTCCCACAAGCATGGTCACACTATATTTCATTCACAGAACACTGGGTAACTCTGCTTACAACTCAGAAGGATGCAGGACAGGGCTCAGTGCTGGAGCTTTTTTTGCCACCATGTCTCCATGTCTCCATACAGCTGGTGGTGATGATGCAAGATTTGTCAGCTCCACCCCCTCCTCCTCTATGCCCTCCTCTGCTGAACTGTCCTATGAACCACTAGTACCCCCTAAGCATTCAAGGGGTTATTCAACGAGTCAGGCTAAAATTATTATTATACATGATTTATATAGCACCAACAGTGTACACAGTGCTTTACAATGTAGAGGGGGGAGACAGCACAAGTACAATACAGTTCAATACAGGAGGGACGGAGGCTTACATTCTAAAGGGAGGGGGGTGGTGGTAAAAAAGGTGTTAGCTGTGGGGGATGGGTTGATGGGGGTGGCTCAGGTATAGTTCTTAGGTGGGTGAGGGATAGGCTTCCCTGAATAAATTAGTTTTCAGGGATCTTTTAAAGGTGGACAGGGTAGGGGCTGATCGGACATACCGGGGCAGGGAGTTCCAGAGGATGGGAGAGGCTCTGGAGAAGTCCTGAAGGCAAGCGTGGGAGGAGGTAATAAGGGAGCTAGAGAGCAGGAGGTCCTGGGAGGAGCAGAGGGGACGATTTGAGCGATATCTGCAGATGAGGTTGCTGATGTAGCTGGGGGCAATGTTGTGGATGGCCTTGTATGTTGTGGTTAGTATTTAGAATTTTACATGGTGGGGTAGGGGAAGCCAGTGAAGGGACTGGCAGAGAGGGGCAGCAGTCACGGATCGGTTAGTGAGGTGTATTAGTCTAGCAGCATCATTCATGATAGACTGAAGGGGGGATAGCCTGTGTAAGGGTAGGCCATTAAGAAGAGAGTTGCAGTAGTCAAGGCTGGAAATAACCAAGGAGTGAATAAGTTGTTTAGTGGTGTCGTTAGTCAGGAAGGAGCGAATTCTGGAGATGTTGCGTAGGTTAAGGCGGCAAGTTTTAGCCAGTGATTGGAAGTGGGGGCTGAAGGAGAGGTCAGAGTCAAGGATTACACCCAGTACCCTGGCGTGTGTGGAGGGACCAATGGTTGTGCTATTGATCTTAATAGTAAAGTCATGGGGGGGGCCGGCAAGGAGGAAATATAACAAGCTCAGTTTTAGAAAGATTGAGTTTGAGAAAGTGATGTGACATCCATACCGATATGTCATTCAGTAAGTTGGTGATCCATGAGGAGATCGAGGGGGTGAGTTGAGGAGTGGAGAGATAGATCTCTGGGTGTCGTCAGCTTAGAGGTGGTATTGGAAGCCATGGGAGGTTATCAACTGGCCCAGGGAAGAGATATAGAGAGAGAATAGGAGAGGCCCAAGGATGGAGCCTTGGGGTACCCCAACAGAAAGAGCAAGAGGAGTGGAGGAGATGGAGTTGTAAGTGACACTGAAAGTGCGCTGAGATAGGTAGGAGTAGAACCAGGAAAAAGTAGAATCACGGAGGCCAAGGGAGTGAAGTTTGCTGAGGAGGAGGAGGTGGTTGACTGTGTCAAAAGCAGCAGAGAGGTCCAAGAGTATGAGTATGGAGTACTGGCCATTGGTTTTAGCAGTTAGGTCGTTGGTAAGCTTTAGTAGGGCAGTTTCAGTTGAATGTCGTGGGCGGAAGCCGGACTTTAGGGGGTCGAGAAGGTTGTTGTCAGTGAGGTAGCAACTCAGTCGGTCATGTACAAGGCGTTCAATGAGCTTGGAGGCAAACGGGAGCAGGGAAATGGGTCTTAAGTTATTCAAACAGGTGGGGTCAAGTGAGGGTTTTTTAAGTATGGGGGTAACCAGTGCATGTTTGAGCGGGGAGGGAAAGGTGCCAGAGGTGAGGGAGAGGTTGGAGATGTGGGTTAGGGAGTTTAGGATAGAGTGGGAAGGTGGCCGCAGTAATTGTGAGGGGACAGGGTCCAGGGGACAGGTGGTGAGGTGGGCTATGGAGAGGAGTTTATCAACTTCCTTGGAGGTAACAGGGCAGAAGGAGGAGAGTATTGAGTGTGGTGTTGGATCTGATGTGTTGGATAGGGGAGGAAGCTGGATGTTGGATATTTCCTTGCGAATTGTGTCGATTTCGCTTTTGAAATGGTTGGCAATTTCTTGAGCGGTAAGCAAGTTGGTAGGTGGGGGGAGTGGGGTGAAGTAAGGAGTTAAGGGTTGAAAAGAGTCGTCGAGGTTTGGATGAGAGGGTTTGGATGAGAGTGTTGTAGTAGGTTTGTTTAGCAGTGTGGAGGTGGAAGTTATATTTGAGAAGAGCAGATTTATAGAGGTTAAAGTCTTGCAGGGATTTAGATTTACGCCACGCTTGCTCAGGAGCATGGCTGCATCTCTTGAGGCTTCTGGTGTTGTTTATTTGCCAGGGTTGTGGCAGATGAGGCCTAGTTCTGCGGGTAGAGAGGGGAGCAAGTGGATCAAGGGAGGATGACAGCGCGTTGTTGTAGATAGAAGTGGTTTGGTCTGGGCAGGACAGGGATGCGATCTTGTCGTAGAGGTCATCAGTAGCAGAATGAAGGAGGGGAGGGTTGAGGTGGAGAAGGTTTCTACAGGTAGTGGTCTGCAGGTTGGCAGCATGGGAGGCAAGAGACAGATAGAGTGTGAAATGGATAACATTGTGATCAGAGAGAGGATAGGGAGTATTAGAGAGGTTGCAGGGGGTGCAGCGATGGGAGAATACAAGGTCAAGAGTGTTGCCGTTGGAGTGAGTGGTAGCTTGTGTCCATTGTGTTAGGTTAAAAGAGGAGGTTAGGTTGAGTAGTTGAGAAGCGGTTGCAGTATTAATGTTGATTGGAATGTTAAAGTCACCTAGGATGATGGCAGGTATATCAGAGGATATAAAATAGGGTAGCCATGTGGAGAAGTCATCCAGAAAGCGTGACACTGGTCCAGGAGGCTGATAAATGACTGCGACCCTCAGACAAGCTGGAGAAAAAATATGAATGCAGTGCACTTCAAAGGAGCAGGGGGAAAGAGAGGGAGGTGAGGGAAGAACCTGGAAGGTGCATTGTGGGGAGAGGAGAAGTCCGACGCCGCCTCCTTTTCGTCCACTGGGTCTGGGCGAGTGAGTCCAGAGGAGGCCACTGTGGGACAGGGCAGCTGGAGAGGTAGTGTCAAATTCCAGGAGCCAGGTTTCGGTAATAGCAAATAGATTAAGGGAGTTGGACAGGAAAAGGTCGTTGACAGAGGCTAGTTTGTTGAAGACAGAACGGGCATTCCAGAGGGCACACTCAAGGGGAGAGCTGACTTGTGGAATCAGGGGAATTGAAATGAGAAAGTGGGGGTTACAGCTACTGTTGGAAGGGGTAGACAGCTAATTTTGGGGGTTGGAATAGGATGTGGGGGGACCAGGGTTTGGTGCGTTGTTCCCAGACATTAGGAGTAGTAGGAGGGTGAGGGTGGTAAGGTGGGAGTGGGATTTATAGGAAGGCAGATGCTGTAGTAGAGTGGAAGAGGTAACACTGCGTGGGCCTAGAATGAGCAGGAGGTGATAAGTGCAGCAATATTGAGTGGGCAGAAGTGAGGGAGATATGTACAGGTTGTGGGCTGGAGAGGGGGGTAAAGAAGTGAGAGTTTGAGGAGAGAGGATGTTATAGCAAAGAAGATTAGTGTGAGCATGTTGGAGGGTGGAGAGAGGCAAGCAAGGCTGTCAAAAGTTAGAAGATGAAGGGGAATTTCCTGGCAAATTGGTGTAGAACACTAATGTCTATACTTGCTTTTTTATTGAAGTGCCTTAGTCAAAGTGCCCGTGTACAAGCGCCAAGACACTTAGCGCAGGAGTGACACTTTGCACAAGTAGTGTGGATGGGGTGGGGGGGGGGGTTGACAATTATTCAGTTAGGAGCTGATAAAATCAGGCTCAGAGTGGGGATTTACAACTGGCCTGGACAGACTGCAATGCAGGAGGGGGCAACAGGATAAGGTTAAGATGCTTGATTTTGTTCAAGGCAGCATAATACAAAGTAAGTGTCACTTTCAAAAGATAAACAAACAAGCAAGTATATACAGCAGTTTCAAAATTCTTAGCAAAGCAGAGAGAGTTCAGTTAGGCAATGTAATCCAGTGTTTAACCACTTCAATACTATGCACTTAGAACACTTTACTACCAGACCAATTTTCAGTTTTCAGTGCTGTTGCGCTTTGAATGAGAATTGAGCGGTCGTGCGACGCTATACCCGAACAGATTTTTTATCATTTTGTTCCCAGAAAATAGAGCTTTCTTTTGGGGGTATTTGATCACCCCTGAGGTTTTTATTTTTTGCGCTACAAATAAAAAAAGACCGAAAATTTTGAAAAAAAAATCTCTATTTTTGTCACAAAACTTTGTAAAGAAGTACATTTTCTCCATCACTGGTGGGCACTGATGAGGCTACACTGACGGGCACTGATGTGGCAGTACTGATTGGCACTGATGAGGCAGCACTGATGAGGTGGCACTGATGATGAGGCACTTATATGCAGCAATGATTAGCACTGTTAGGCGGCACTGATAAGCAGCACTGACGGGTACTCATAGGTGGCACTGATATACAGCACTGACGGGCACTGATATGCAGCACTGACGGACACTGCTAAGTGGCACTGATGGGCACTCATAGACAGCACTGATTGGCACTCATAGGCGGCACTGGGCACTGATAGGTGGCACTGATGGGCACTGATAGGTGGGCACTGGTAGGTGGCAATGGTGGGCACTGATATGTGGCACTGGTATGCATTGATAGGGGCACTGGTAAGCACTGATAGGGGCACTGGTGGGCATTGGTGGGCATATATACTGATAGGGGCTCATTCCCTGGTGGTCTAGGGTGGCATCTGAAGGTGCCATCCACATTGGGCACTATGCCCCTTAGCTGGTGGTCTAGGGGGGTCTCCCTGGTGGTCCAGATCGGCTCCCTGGTGGTCCCTGGTCGGCTCCCTGGTGGTCCTGGGTGGGCACATCCCTGGTGGTCCCTGGGCAGGCTCCCTGGTGGTCTAGGGTGGCGATCCGAGGGAGGGCTGTGCTGATAAATCATCAGCACAAACCCTCCCTGTCAGGAGAGCAGCCGATCAGCTCTCCACTCCTCAGGTCTGCAGACCTGAGTACAGGAAAGCCAATAAACGGCTTTCCTGTGCTACACTGTGACCAGCTGTGATTGGTCACTGCTGATCACATGGTAAAGTGCTTCAGATGGAAGCACTTTACCGAGATCGGTATTGCGGGGTGTCAGACTGACCTCCCACACCACCGATCGCCACGATGCGCGCCCCCCTGGGCGCGCGGCGGCTTGTTATCCTGAGGACGTCATATGACATCCAGTCAGGATAACTAAGCCACTTCCCGGCCGTCATTTTGCATACGGTGGTCGGGAAGTGGTTAAGAGAAGAGTGGAGTCTGTGCAGTTACCAAGGTTATGGAGAGGCAGGTGGGAAATCGCAGACAGCTAGAGCGATTTTTGGTGTTGCAGGGAGGGTCTGTGTAGTTACCAAAGTTATGGAGAGGCAGGTGGGAAATCGCAGACAGCTAGAGCGATTTTGGTGTTGCAGGGAGGGTCTGCGTAGTTACCAAGGTTATGGAGAGGCAGGTGGGAAATCGCAGACAGCTAGAGCGATTTTTGGTGTTGCAGGGAGGGTCTGTGTAGTTACCTTAAAGAGTAGAGCAGAGAAGGCATGATGAGAAGATGGTGGTGATGACAAAGTGGTCTTGTTAGGGTTGTGCCCATGTACAAGTGCCAAGACACTTAGCGCAGGACTGACACTTTGCGCAAGGAGTGACCAGCCTAAGCCCTCCTTCTGGTGGATTCTGCCCCTTCTGTGAATTTGCAGAGTGTGCTGTACCACAATGGCAGGTTCCCAGTTGCTATTTTTTTGCACGTAAGGCCATTGCAGGTCAGAACCATCACGTGGAATGCAATGTTGTGGCATCATTGGGCAAGGCAGCCAGCAGCAAGGTCCAAGTTACTGCTGACATGTGGTCCAGTAAGCATGGTCAGGCACACTATATTTCATTCACAGAACACTGGGTAACTCTGCTTGCAACTCAGAAGGATGCAGTACAGGGCTCAGTGCTGGAGCTTGTTTTGCCACCATGTCTCCATACAGCTGGTGGTGATGATGCAAGATTTGTCAGCTCCACCCCTTCCTCCTCTATGCCCTCCTCTGCTGAACTGTCCTATGAACCACCAGTATCCCCTAAGCGTTCAAGGGGCTATTCAACGAGTCAGGCTAAAATATGTCATGCAGTGCTTCAGCTGGTCTGTCTAGGGGACAGGAGCCACACCGGAGCAGAGATTCTTTCAGCTCTGCAGGGGTGGGCCCAGAGGTGGTTCAGCTTGAGCCAGGAATGGTGGTGTGCGATAATGACATCAACCTCCTGTCCGTCCTTAGACAGGGAAAGTTTCCTGGCACATGTCCTCAATATGGTGGTGCAACGTTTCTTAAACAGGTACCCAGGGTTGCAAGATCTTATAAAGAAAGTCAGGAGAGTCTGTAGCCATTTCAGGTGGTCATTTATAGCCAGTGTTCGGTTGGCTGAAATTCAGAGGGAATTCCACCTGCCTGTAAACAGCCTAATTTGTGACATGCCCACCAGGTGGAACTCAACTTTGGCAATGCTGCAGCAGCTGCACATGCAGCAGAGGCCTGTCAACGAGTATCTGTGTGGGTATGGCTCCACGACAGGCTCAGGGAGGCTCTGCTTTTTTTCCACCACACCAATAACTGCTGATAAGGGATGCATGCACTGTACTGACACCATTTGAGGAGGCGACAAGGATGGTGAGTCGTGACAATGCATGCCTCAGTGACATAATTCCTGTTGTGTTAATGCTGGAGCATACTCTGCGTGGCAATATGGACAGAGTACTCGAAGCAGAGCAGCGGGAGGAAGAGGAGGACTTCCTTTCCTCTCAAAGCCCACTTTATGCAGATACCATTTTTGCATTGCCACAGAACACACAAGAGGAGAGGAAGGAGAAGGAGGAGGAATCTGGCAGTTTTGGAGGCATTGAAGCAGAGGAAGACATACGCCAAACCTTAAGAGATGGTTTTCTATCCCCAGAACCCTTGCGAATAGTACGTGACTGGGAGAAAGCAGTTCCAGCTATTGTAATCCTCTCAGTGACCCTGAGGACTCTGCTTCTCATGCCTCTGCAAAACTGCCTTATGCTTCAAAGCCTGTGAAAGAACCAGAGAATTCATTTGTGGCATTAAGAATAATGATCATTATTGGTTGTCAACCCTCCTTGACCACAGGGGATAGTCTCGGGACTCATCTAGTCCTCACAGAGGGAGCAGAGGATGAAATATCTTGAGTACGACTTAAAGAGAAGTTTACGTAATGCCTAATGGAAAAGCTAGTTTTGAGGCTTCTGTTGGTCAAAAGGAGGAGTGGTGGAGAAGGGGAGCGCCTCAGTGATGCATTTCAAGATATTTTTAGTCCTCGCCACCCAGGGCTGTCAGCTTCCAGATCCCATCGGCAACGCCTGCATTACATGGTGGAAATTTTTCTAGGGGCGAAAACCAACATGGAGAGATTTCCAGTTGACGATCCATTGGGTTACTGGGTCATGAGAATAGAACTCTGGACAGAACTTGCCCAGTATGCAATTGAGCTGCTAGGTTGCCCTACATCCAGTGTGCTTTCCAAACAGGCATTCAGTGCTGCTGGAGGTTTTGTGACAGATAAAAGAGCGCACCTGTCCACAAACTCCATTGACCAGCTGACATTTCTCAAAATGAATCATTCCCGGATTAGCAACAATCAAGTCCCTGATGCCAATGCTGCCGATTAACCACTTGCCGCCCGCACAATGCCATATGACGTTGTGGGCTTTGAGTGGGGATATCTGAATGATGCCTGTAGCTACAGGCATTATTCAGATATTTTCTTTTACCTCCGGCGAATACCCGCACCGTAAGAACAATCATAGCGGCAGTTCAGCCGCTTGATAGTTCTTACAGGCAATGGGGGGGGCGCCCCCTTCCATCCATCCTCCAGTGCTTCTCCCGGCTCACCACTACCATCGGCGAGAGGGAGAAGGAATCCGTCCTTCCCGGATGGTGATCACAGAGATTTTCGGTGGGCCAGATGGTCCCCGGAGTCTCTGTGATCTTTCGGAGGCCGGGCACGATGTAATGACATCCCAGCCTAGAGGCGGGATCTGGGGACTTATTGACCCCCAGGTCTCGCTGTAAAGAAGACCTGTCATGCCCTATTCCTATTACACTGGATGTTTACATTCCTTGTAATAGGAATAAAAATAATACAAAAAAAAGTAAAAAAAGCATCAAAATAGAAAAATAAAAGTAAAATAAACAATAAAAAAAATGTAAAGCATAAGTTGTGCCCACATATGTAAAGGACGTTCAAACCACACATGTGAGGTATCTCCGCAAACGTTAGAGCAAGAGCAATAATTCTAGCAGTAGACCCCCTCTGTAACTCTAAATATGTAACCTGTAAAAGTTTTTAAAACATTGTCTATGGGGATTTTTAAGTACCGAAGTTTGGCGCCATTCCATGAGAGTACGCAATTTCAAAGCGTGACATGTTAGGTATCTATTTGCGCAACATCCTCTTTCATATTATGCAAAAAAATGGGCTAACTTTACTGTTTTGTTTGTTTTTAATGCATGAAACTGTTTTTTTTCCAAAAAAAAGTGTTTGAAAAATTACTGCGCAAATACCATGCAAGATAAAAAGTTGCAACGACCACCATTTTATTCCCTAGGGTCTCTGCTAAATATATATATATATATATATATATATATATATATACATATATATATAATGTTTGGGGGTTCTGAGTAATTGTCTAGTAATAAAATGATGATATTACATGTAGGAGCAAAGTGTCAGAATTGGCCTAATTGCAAGTGGTTAAGTGTTTTTGGGATGTGGAATCTGTGCAAGACTGTCTAGGCTGCCTAGCTTTGTGGGTGTTTTGGTATATGTTTTATGGGCACAATTAACACCCAAGGAACATTTTTCCACACCTGTTTAACATGTGCATATGATTTCAATTTTTTACAGCAAGTCCAATTCTTGCTTTCATCAACGGTACCTTTATAGGGTTAAGGTGTGAAGGCACCACCCACACCCAAAGCTCGTGTTACTTCTATCCAAAGTCTGTGAAACAGAGACCAGAATTTTTCCCAAAAATGTCTAATCTTATTCTGAGTGCACTAAATTGTGGCCTCATCATACAGACAGGCTGTCCAAGCCGTTGTTTACAAAATAAAGAAATCTTGCAGGGAAAATGTAATTTTTTTTCTTTATAAATGTAATTTTTGTTGCAGCAGGTTATATACACCGTACAGATGTGCCACTTTGCAGGCAGACCAAGGGGACCCCCCCCCCCCCCCCCCCCATGCACTATATTTAAAGGAATTTTTCATTTTTATTGTTTCACTTTAAGCATCATAAATCACTGCTCATTTAAAAAAGATATTTTTACAAACTTTTTTTTGCATTGATACATGTCCCCCAGGGCAGTTCCTGGACCCCCATACCCTTTGTATGCCCAATAAATTCCACATAAGCCTTTAAAATGGACACTTTTGATTTTTAAAGTGCAGGTCCCATAGACTTTAATAGGGGTCGTTGTTCGGCTCCAAACATTTGCAATGTTCGAATGGTTCTGGTGCGAACCAAATGGGGGGGGGGGTTTGGCCCATCTCTACTTGTCAATGATGTCAGCTGGCCAGTTTTTTATATTTATTTGCTGGCCCAAGAGCTGTCGTTTGTGGTGGGAGTCTGGCAGAAAAAGATCATCAGCTTAGGTATTGTGTTTGTGTTAGTGGAGGGCCATTTATCGAGACTGACTTTGGATCTACATTTATGGATGCTGATGCTGGATTTGCATCATGGGACACATTTTACGAGATTTTTCTTTAATAAAATACCTTTTCTATAGTGTGTCTGGTTATCTACTCTGTAATTTTTGTGAATGACTAACCAGAGATACCAGGGGCCTTCTTATATAACTGCCATGGCAGTGGCCAGTTACTCATGCCTTTTGTTTACCAAAAGCTTGAAAATTGGCCTTGAAAAAAGGGCAGAAATAAACTACAAGATTTGGCTCCCATATATTTCATAGACTTTTATGGTGTTCGAGTGTTATGTTTGGTGTTTACAGATTTTTTTTCTCAGCACAGGTCACAAGGC
>BLSH010124856.1:175566-202399 GCA_018402905.1 Glandirana rugosa
CCCCTGAACCTTAGACCTTCAGTGGAAATTTTATCCTCCCAGGGTCTATAGAACGGGGGATTGTGCTTATTTCACATGTATTGTGAAAACCAATGAGTAAATTTTTTTCTTTATGTACGATTAATATGTGTTTGAAAAGTATTTCAATAAATAAATTTTTATTTTTTATGAATTAGTGTACTCGTAGAGTGTTACTAGAAGAGGGTGAATCTGACATAACATTTACTGTTGAGGGGTCCCCCGACGACTTACATTTATTTGGTCGGATCTACGAACGATTTTAGTAACTGGTTTATACTAGTACCGGTATAAAGTAGTTAATGTAGTGGGTACTTAGTGTGATAATAGGTCATAAATCGATGATTTACCCCTGAACGTTAGACGTAGTCCTTTATTCGTGTTAGGGGGCAAGATATCTGGGACCCTCCTATTTTAAAGGTGACTTCCAGATTCCAAGTCCCCCCCCCAAATACCCCATATCCACCAGGTCAAGGATGTGGACAAGAAGCCCTTGTACAAGGAGACAAAGTATTTTTGCTGAGGGTATTATGGGAATCTGAAAGCCTCCCTTAACATAAGGCAGACCCCAGATATTCACCCCACATGAATGAGTAAGGGGTACATAGCATGCTTTCTACATGTGGCTTAATATGGTTCCTGAGGGGGAGCTGCATGTTTTGATAAAGGTCAAATTTAGATTTTAAGGGGGACCCCACGCCACCTTGTCTCCATGTTGATAAGAACAAGGGCCCTCTCCTAAATTCCTGGCCTGGGGAATGTGGAGATCTGAGGAGGAGACTTATGAGAATCTGAAAGCCCCATTTAACATAAGATAGCCCCCAGATATCCACTCCATGTGAATGAGTAAAGGATATATAGTATTTTTTTTATTTATTCACTAAATATACTGTACATTATAAAATAAATGCAAAAACACTGTACATGAAGTTCTTTATTAACCGCAGCAGGACAGCCCTCCTGGGTGAAATCATATACAGGTACGTGATTTCATGCAGAGGGTCTGGGGCATGCATGTGCTCCTACTGTGATTGGACACAGTGGGAGCCAATTAGGGGGTCCGGTGGGCACGATGTCTGCCGGGACCCGCCGATCGTTCTCTGGAGAGGCAGAACAGTGGTCTGCCTATGTAAACAAGGCAGACCGCCGTTCTGTGAGAGAGGAAGATGGAGATCTTGTGTTTCTGCTAATCAGGAACACAGATCTCTGTCTTCCTCCAGTCTCAACATTCCCCCCACAGTTAGAAAGCACTCCCTAGGAGCACACTTAACCCTTTGATCGCCCTTGATGTTAATCCCTTCCCTGTCAGTGTCATTAGTACAGTGTCAGTGCATATTTTTTAGCACTGATCACTGTATTAGTGTCACTGATCCCCAAAAAGTGTCAAAAGTGTCAGGTAGGTGACTGATTTGTCCGCCACAATGTCGCAGTTCCGCTAAAAATCACTGATCGCTGTCATTACTAGTAAAAAAAGAAATTAAAATTTCATAGAAATATCCCCTAGTTTGTAGACGCTATAACTTTTGAGCAAACCAATCAATATACTCTTAATGGGATTTTTTACCAAAAATATGTAGCAGAATACATATTGCCCTAAATTGATGAAGACATTCTATTTTTTTACATTTTTTTATTGGTTATGTTTTATAGCATAAAGTAAAAAATATTGTTTTTCTTTGTCAGTCTTTTTTTGTTTATAGCACAAAAAATAAAAACCACAGAGGTGATCAAATACCACCAAAAGAAAGTTCTATTTGTGGGAAAAGGACATCAATATTATTTGTGTACAGCGTCGCACAACTGTGCAATTGTCAGTTAAACTAACACAGTGCCGTATTGCAAAAAATGGCCTGGTCATGGGGCGGAAGTGTTTAAAACAAAACATTTCCCTGATGTAAATCCTTCATCAACCATGATTAAAACAATCGCACTCTGTGCAATGGGACAAGGGAGTGGGACTTTGAATGAAGAGTGTGGTGGTGCTAAGGTGACACTGATGGACATGATTAAATTCTAGTAAAAAGCATTTATTGATACAATCAATTCAGCAGTTACAAAGACATAGTCGCAATAGCGATCCAAGCAGTATAGCAATTGACAATAAAAACATCTTCATCAACAATTCATGGTAATGGTTCCCCATCCATCAGTGTAATAATTATTGAACACATACAATAGATATATGCTGCATGTCCCATAGCTTGTTGTTCCATGGGGGTAGACCCCTAGGTAAAAGAAAATATAAAATATGAAAAAGATATAGGACAGTAGAAACCGGTAGCACATAGGGTACCCAGACACAGTAGATGGTGGCTCTACGCATTTCATGTCTTCAAAAACGGCCACTCGTCAGGAACATACGTGTTCATGGGCTAAAAGATAATGAGGTGATATTGTTAGTTTATGTGGGATGGTGGAACTGGCAGCTCAGTAGAGCAGCCCCCACCAAACTGGTGGATAATACTCACACAGATGGCGTGCTGGTAGTACAAAGAGGTGGCAGGCCACCTGGAGCTATCACTGCCAGGAGCTGTGGCGGCAAATGGGGCAGGGGCACCCAAACACAGGCGCCTAGCCAAGGCGAGAACGGGCACCGGAACGGGAGCACAATTGGGACATTGAGTGTTGAATGCTGTGAATGAAAAAATAATAAGAATAAAATAATGCAGGGTATGTTGTGAGTGGGAGGAAGGGAGAGAGTAGGTTAGAATGAGGATTGGCCAGAGTGAGATTAGTGTGAGAATGTGCCAGAATGTCAGGGGAGGGATGTGCAAGATAAAAACAAAGTGGGGTGAGATGTGAGAATGTTCCAAATGGTGAAGGGAATGGGAGATGTGGGAGAGGTGTGACAATGGTGAAAATGGGTTACCTGGTCAGATACCAGTGAGAGGGTTTGTGCTCGAGGCTCCGGTGACCATCCTGCCCAAGGATGGCGCCCACAAATAGGCGCCGCCACCACCACATGCCGCCAACATCACACACGTGGGCGGAGGGAGGAGGAGACGTCCATGCGCCAGATGGACGCACAGTAGACGACGTCACCTCCATATTGGACCACGAGTGTGGTAAACCCCACCCACATTGCGGCGTCACAAGGACGCCGCACATCCGGTGGGGTAGCGTGACGTTGACCCGCAGTGTCGGAACACCCGCCCCCCAAAAAACACAATGGGTGGGAGGGGTGAGGACCAAAAAGGGGGCCAGCTCTCTCACTCTAAAAGGGTGGACATGGTGCAGCTGTAGTGTCAGTGTATTGGAAGCTGTTTCAGGATAGGATAGGGAAAGCTGTCAAACTGCGTGGGAATATATTATGATCAGTAAGGAAACTTTGCTTTCAGATTGCTAACTCTACTTTCTTTCCTTATTATTGGGAGCTTTTTATTTTATCTGTTATTTTTTTATCTGGTTGATTTAAGGTCAGAGGCCACTTTTAGCATGCGACCCCTCCAACATGCTTTCCTTTAACCCTTTCCTTGCCAGAGCCGTTTTTGTGGGGGGTTTTTGCACACTTTTTAAAAAGCATTTTGGGCCTGAAGATTAAACAAAACCCCCAAACATTATATATTTTATTAAAGCAGACACCCTTGAGAATAAAATAGTCATATTGTAATTTAATTTTATTAAGAATTTCAATCTGCAGTATTGTAATTTTCTGTAAAATGCAATGCAATATGGCTACCTATAGGCGTTATGTACACAAATGGTGTACAGAATACCCCCCAGATATGTAATTTCCTGCTTGTTGTGTGATTGGCTTATCAATTTTCCCAGAGTATGCTTTAAGGTATGTAAAAAGATTAAAAATTTGGTAATAAAAAGTCCACAAGGTAGGCACCAATAGGTAAAATGAAACCCACATACAATCAAAAATAAAAACAGAGGGTGCAGCACCAATCAAATAACATAAAAAAGTGAAGGTGAAGTCCAACAATAATGGATGAATAATTGATGAAGAAGGTTTCCCAGCACCATCAAGAGTGGAAAGATGTATATTGCACTCGACACCACTGTGCAGGGGTAATCCTGTTTAACGGATAATATTGACCCTTTAATTATACAGGGTTAAATAGCGCATGAATGGAACAAGCAGAGCGATCAAACTCCTGCTGCAGGAGCTTGCCAAATCATTCAGTGAGCAGGGACCCAATCGCAATGCAAGAGACTCGAGGAGCCAACAATAGATTTAAACTCAGCAACTCTTTGCCTCAGAAAAACAATGAATTTCCCTTGAATTATACAGTATATCAAATATTAAAAAAATTATAAATGAATACATAGGAGGATAAGCATGAAAAAAGGAAGAATAATTGTACACTTGCTAAGAAGAATATAGACCAGTATATAATAATTAACCACTATTTAGAAAAAAATTATCTTCCCACTCAATGTTCATGCTATGTGGTGCATGGCATTTTAGGACATAAATCCAGCGGGTTTCAAGTTTTGAAATTTCCCACCGCACATTACTCTCTCTCCAGTGGGGGGGGAAATTTGTCAATACCCAAGATTAGTGTCCCCTTAGGATTCATGGCATTGATAAGCATGTGATAAAGGATTTTATACCGTAAGTTTTTAAGGTAGTTGCAGAATGAAAATGAGTGACCCTTCTGTCAGTCAAGGAATTAACCCGACGCATTGCACATTTCCTGCAGGGAAAAAACCTTTGAGATCACCATAGAAAGAAACCCTCTTGGGGTTGTCCACAACATTGGGCACCACATAGAATCTCAACGGTTGCACTCCTCAGTATACCACCTGAGGTTTATCTGCCAATTTTGGACCCAAGAGGCTATCATTCTTAAGAACCCTCCAATTTCGGGCAAAAATATGATTAATGTCCCGATATCGATTAGAGTATGTGGTAATGATTTGTTGCATAATTCTCTCTGAGCTGTGGAAGCGCATCTTGAGAGAACAGCAGTTCCGGCTGGTTAATTCCGGCCCACTCTGCATAAATAGCGTGTTTACGATCGGCCTCCATGCCTCTGAAGACGTCACATGATGGTCAAACATGTAAGGCGGAGCCGGATGACGTAAACACACCATGTACTGCTGACTTTTGGTACAGAGATATGCCTGTTTTTATCCTCTAAAATGTGAGTGCATTTGATTTTAATAAATAGTGTTTTTCTTTTAAAATGTACTACACTATGTGGCATTCATTGTTTTTCTGAGGGAAAGCGTTGCTAAGTTTAAATCCATTGTTGGCTCCTCAAGTCTCTTGCATTGCGATTGGGTCCCTGATCACTGGATGATTTGGCTAAGCTTCTGCAGCAGGAGTTTGATCATTCTGCTTCTTCCATTCATGCGTTATTTGACCCTAAAGAATTAAAGGGTTTAATATTATCCAGTAAGCAGGATTACCCATCTTTTGCACAGTGATGTCCAGTGCAATATACATTGTTGCACGCTTGATGGTGCTGGGAAACCTTCTTCATCAATTTTTCATCCATTATTGTTGGACTTCACCTGTCACTTTTATGTTATTTGATTGGCGCTGCACCCTCTGTTTATGCTTTAAGGTATAAACTCGATTTTGAGCATCCCCTGCAACAAAAATGGCATTTTTGAGATACTCCAAAAGGGAAATCACATCTAAAGAAATGCAGGCACTGCAAGTTTCCTCATTAGAGCCCTGCAGCTGATTAATAATTACAAAACCACTCACATAAAGGTTCATTTTCCACATTGACACAGACAAGCACACAACTATTTCTTCAGAATAACAAAAGGTAGGAGGGGGAGGTATGAAGGAAGGGGAGGGGACTTTCTTGCACTTATCCCAACTAGTCTGCTATTATTTGGTGAACCCCTTGTATCACTCTGACCAAGGAGACCACCTATGTTTCGTCCTATTGTGTGCTTGGTTGTCTTTTGCCAAGAGGATCTCATAGGTACAGTGTGTCTGGACCATGTTTATAACATCTAGTATTTCTGGGGCTTTGGTGTTTTTCCATAATTTGGTTATGTTCAGTCTGGCGCCAGAAGGATGTGAGTTGTTATATTTTTGTATATTTTGGGTATGGACTCTAGAGTTAGGTTTAGAGTTAGGTTTAGAATGGCTAGTTCAGGTGAAGGGCTAAGGAAAATTTTGGTTACTTGAGAAAGAAGATGAAAGATTTTCTGCCAGTATAGTGTTAATCTACGACATTTCCATAGGATATGGTATAGAGTTCCTGGTTCGTTACAGTTCCGCCAGCAATTTTGTGTTTAATTTAGCTATCTTATCAGGGGTTAGGTATCTCCCTTGTTTTATATTCTGTGTGAGTTCCCAGAGAGCTGTGCACTTTGATGCTGTGTACACTGATTGGAAAGCTTTGCGCCATTGATTGTCTGTGTATGTTTTGCCCAGTTCCTTTTCCCATTGGTTAGTAGCTAATGAGTGTTGGAAAGTAGTTTTTTCTTGCAGTACATTATACAGAGTTGAGATTTCTTTAGTTCCTGGGTAATTGGGTGAGTAGAAATTTTGTGCTATTGAGGGTATGGATGATAATAAATGGGGGTTGTTTTTAATACAATGTGCTAATTGCATGTATTGGTAAAGTGTACCTGGGCCAAGTTGTAATTCAGCTTGGATTATGTGGAAGGGTTTTATCTGGTGTCCTTCAGTTATATTTGTTAGGTATAGGGAAGCACAGTTAGGCCATTTGCATAAATCTGGAATAGGTAAGGTGTGAAATAGGTAGATTAGTTGTGAAAGTATGGTCATTTTAAATGCCGCTAAGCGGCCTGGCCAGGAGTATTCATGGAATGCTAACTTTAGGAGTGAATTGCTGAACTCTTGTTTGAATCAGAGGTAGTTTAAATAGGTCTTGGGGGCGGTTAGTTAAGATAATTCCTAAATAATTGATACCTTTGTGTGGCCATTGGAATGGGAGCTGTGATGATAGTAGGTTGCGGGTGGTGGTGTCTATTCCTAAGTCTAAGATATGAGATTTGGTGGTATTTACTTTATAGTATGAGGTGAGTCCAAAGTGTTGGAGAATGTCATATACTGCTGGTAGGGAAGAGTGTGGGTTGGTTAGAATTAGTATTATGTCGTCCGCAAACAGACTAATCTTGTGGTTGGTTTTTCCGATTAAGAGACCTGTAACTAATTTGGAGCTTCTTATATGTTCTGCAAGCGATTCTATTGCTAGATTGAAGATGAGGGGTGATAGGGGGCACCCCTGGCTGGTTCCATTTGTGATGGGGAATGGGGAGGAGAGCATGTCTGCCACATATACCCGGGCAGAGGGCGTGGAATATAGTGCCATAATGCCAGATAAAATGGTGTCTTTAAATCCAAATTTCAGTAGTACTTGATCATGTTTCATGTATTCCCAGTGTATTCTGTCGAACGCCTTCTCTGCGTCCAAAGATAGGAGCAGAAAAGGCGTTCCACTCAGTTTTGCAGAGTGTATTAAATTAACAAGTCTCCTTGTGGCATCGGAGGATTGTCTTCCCTGGATGAAGCCTGTTTGGTCGTTATTTATAAGACGGGGGTGTATTTTGGAAATTCTGGTGGCTAGTATTTTAGGGTAGACTTTGAGGTCTATGATATGGAGCGAGATAGGCCTAAAGTTTTGTAGGGTGGTTGGGTCTTTACCAGGTTTGGGCAGTGCTACTACATTTGCATTTAACATTTCTTCAGGTAAATAGGAGGAGGCAGCTTTTTTGAATAGTTTTTGGAGGCAGAGGTAAGTATTTGGTCGAATTGTTTATAATATTCCCCAGGTAGTTCATCGGGTCCAGGGGATTTTCCTATTGGAAGGGAGATAATGATTTGGGAGATTTCTTGTTGGGTAAATGGGGAGTTCAGTTCTCCTAGCTCTTTGTCAGAGACCTTGGGCAGGTGAATTTTAGAGAGAAATGTCTGAATGAGATTTTGGGAAGGTTGAGGGGTTTGTGGCTCATTTTTAAGATTGTAGAGTGATCCATAATATTGGCTGAAGGCGTTGGATATTTCTTGGGGGTTCATTCATTTTTCTTTCGTGGAGGGGTGCTAGATGTATGGGATGTTGGTTTTGGTGCGTTGTCCTCTCAGACGAGAAGCCATGAGATTCCCAGCCTTATTAGATGTGGAGTAGAAGGTGGCTTTAAGTCTACGGTGGGCTTTTTCATAGGAATCCAAGAGATGGGACTTTAACTCTTGATGAAGAGCTAGGAGTTTTATCTTTAGATTGTGGTTGGGATTGGATTTGTTTTGTGTTTCAATTTTTGTTATTTCATTTACGAGCTCGTCTAGACGATGCATCCTCCTTTTTTTAGCTAATGTACTTAACTGCAATAGTATGCCCCTGATATAGGCTTTGTGAGCTAGCCATAGAGTGGCAGAGAGTGAGACTGATCCTGTATTTTGGCGGAAGAAGTCTGGGAGATTTTGGCGAATTTGTTCTGCGTATGGGGACACTTGCAGAATGTCTGTATTAGCTCTCCATATTCTTGCTTGGTTGCTGGTCGAGGAGTGGATGATGGTGATAGTTACAGGACCATGGTCGGACCATGTGATGGAGTCAATGTCTGATTTGGAGATGTGTTGTAACAACCAGTTGTCCACCAGAAAAAAGTCTATGCGGGAGTAGCCGTTGTGAGGGATGGAGAAGAAAGTGAAGTTTTTTTCTGTGGTGTGATGACATCTCCAGACGTTGTGAAGGTCATGAGTTCGAAGGAATAGTGCCATAGGTGAGGGGCGTCTGGAGGGTGGGTTGGATGTGTCCATTGATTGGTCGGGAACTATGTTAAAATCCCCGCAGACTATCAGGGATCCTTTCCTCCTTTTGTTGATCACTTTCATCACTTTATTAAGAAAGTGGATTTGGTGTGAGTTCGGGACATATAGACATGCCAGTGTGTAGTTGCTACCTGCTATGGTGCAGGTCAGAATTATGTATCTGCCGTTGGGGTCTGTTAGTTTCTCATGGAGGGTGAAGTCAGTAGATTTGTCTATAGCTACCAGGACTCTGCATTTTGTCTTGGTGAGAAGCCATATATATGGGGAAAATTTTATGTCTAAACTGCAGGATGGCGGATTCTTTAAAATTAGTCTCTTGTATGCAGACGATGTTGCAACCTGAGCTCAATGCTGGTAGGGTGGTACCAGAAGAATATGAGCTGTCCTTTCTGTCTTGTGTTCTTTGGTCATTCTTGTAGAGTCCAGGTGGTGTAATGCGTATAGCATCCGAGTAAGCTTACGATAATATAGTAGGGATTGCATGCAAGAGGGAGGGAAAACGAACAGTCAGTAACAAAGAAAAAAAACAACCAAAATGGATCTTGCAACCGTAACTGAAGGTGGAAGGTTGCATGTAACAATGGAGGGAGTAACAGTTCAGGTTTGACTAATAGATTAGTCTGAGGGTCCGAGTGGGAGACCTGCTGGTTTTGTGGCATTAGTACCACTGACTTTTATTATCAACGAGGCCTGTTGGAGGACCCAAGTTGGTTTTTATGCCATAGAGGAGGTATCTTGTCAGGATTGTTGCGGTTGCCAGGTTGGGGTTCTTGTGCAGGTATGATGCCCCATTCACCCAGTAGGGAAAGTCCCTTTTCTAAGGAGATGATGGTATGGGTGTTAACATTACGCTCCACTATAAGTTTAGTGGGGTGCTTCCATTTGTATGGTAAGTTGTTGTTGCATTCATTTTTAGTGATTGTATTCAGTGGTCTGCAGAAGTCTAGAGTATATTTGGAAAGGTCCGCATAGATTTGTATTCTTGTGTATGGTTTAGGTAGTGTCCCCATTTGATGGGTCTTCCGCATTATTTCTTCTTTTGTTGAGAAAAAATGTATTCTCATCAGTACATCTCTAGGGACAGTTGCAGGCAAAAAAGATGGTTTGGGTATGCGGTGTATGCGATCTATTGCTAATTCTAGCGGGGCAGCTCAGAGATTAGTGTGTGGAACAGATCTTTGATGCATTGCATGAGGTCCTGAGAGGGTATTGATTTGGGTATTCCCCTTATTTTTAAATTGTTCCGCCTAGAGCGGTCTTCTAGGTCCGTGACTTTAGAGCGAATCCAGCATTTTTCCTCTTTGTTATCCTCATTGATGTCAATAAGGTCATTGACGGTGGTAGTGATGTCAGTTACAATGTTCTCCACTTGGTGGACTCTGTCCCCTATCATATTCAGCTCAGCTGAGAATTTGCGGTTGAGACTTGTGAATTCAGCATGTATAGATTTATTCAGAGATAGGAGCATCTCCTTGATTTGTGTGTCCAACACAGGCTGATTAGTTGTGGGTAAGTTAGCTTTAGGTGACTGTAGTTCGTGTTGTGTATTAGCTGGGGAGAACCCTGGACTCACCCCTGCATCTGGTTTTCCTATGTCCAGTCGCATTCTGGCCTTAGCAGGGCTCGAGCATGGAGGACTGTGTGTCGGTGGTGTGTTGCAGGGGGATGATCTTCGAGCTCCTCCGTGAGCCCAGGATCTGTCACGTACCTGATGGTTGAGTCTGGCTTATTCAGGGGCAACCTCTCTTGCGGCCCTGGTTCATGAACCCCTGGTTGTGCAGACAGGGAGCTCGGGAGCACAGGGGGGCACGAGGGCTGGCAAGTCTCTATTGGCTGGTATGAGTCTACTGAAGCTCGTGCAGGCTGAAGAATAGTGGTGCAGTCCGGGTTGGCAACTGGCTGGCAGCGAAGTGCAGAGGGATCAGGCAAATGGGTAGTTGGAAACAGGCTGGGTCGGTAACGTGCAGGCAGCTGAAGTACAAGGGCACAGGCAGAAGAGTGGTTGTAAACAGTCCGAGGTCAGGGCAGATATCAGCAAAGTCCAGAAGGAAAGCCGGGGTCACAGGAAGTCTTCTCAGAACAAACACTGGGGGGGGTCACAGGTCACAGGAATGCTGTAGAATGGACAGCATCTGCTGCAGGGTGCTGTCCGGTTAAATAGGCCATTTTGGCGCCATTGGCGCGCACAGGCGTGCTCACACGCGCATGGGCGCACGCATACGCGTACAGAGCCCCGGAAAATGGCTATTTCTCTAACATTGCCCCCCCCAAGGGGGAGCCTCCGGATGCCCAAACTGGCTCTCTTGGCCAGGTTGTTTCTCAAAAAAGTCTGGATAAGTTTGGGAGCATGAAGGCTGCTTTCCAGTTCCCATGAGTTCTCTTCGGGACTGTATCCCTTCCACTTTACAAGGAACTGGGTGACCCCTGCTCTTTTCCTACAATCGAGGATGGTCTCTACCTCAAACTCTTCCTCTCCATCCACCAGCACTGGTTCAGGTGGGGCGGTCTTCCGCCCTGGAAACAGATCCTTAGCAACTGGTTTGAGGAGGTGTACGTGGAATACAGGGTGGATCTGAAGTGATGGAGGAACGTCGAGCTCGTAGGCTACAGGCAGGACAATCTTAAGTTGGTGGTTGCCAACCAGACCCGGCCACCAGGCTGTAGATCAGGTTCTCCTCGTCTCTTCCAGTCAAACACTCTCTTGTTGTGCTCCTGGGTCTGAGCCAGAGTGTCCTGCAACAGCTTATTGTTGTTCTCCAAGAACTGGGTGATCTCTTGTGTGGCCAGAATTGGACTCTCAGGTAGTAGGTTGGGTAGAAATGTAGGGTAGTAGCCGAGATTCGCCCAGAGCGGAGATTGCTTGGTAGCGGAGTGGACAGAGTTGTTATAGGCAAACTTGGCTAATGGCAGCAAGGAGACCCAGTCATCCTGGGAGTAAGATGAGTAGCATTGGAGGTATTGCTCCAGGGTCTGGTTGGTCCTTTCTGTCTGGCCATTGGACTGTGGGTGATAAGCAGATGAGAAGGCCAACTCGATCCCCAAGATAGAACGCAGAGACCTCCAGACCCGGGATGTGAACTGCACCCCTCTATCAGACACGATGTTCCTTGGGATGCTGTGAAGATGGACCACTTCCTTAATGAACATTTTGCCCGTTTCAGCAGCCGAGGGGGTGCCCTTCATTGGAACGAAGTGTGCCATCTTTGATAGGCGGTCGGCTACCACAAAGATGGTGGTAAAGCCTGCAGACGGGGGCAGTTCTACAATGAAATCCATGAAGACATGGGATCAGGGACGGTCAGGGATGGGTAGCGGGTTTAACAGGCCCCAGGCTTTGGTTCTCTCCGTTTTGTTTTTTTTTTTGTTTTTTTTCCAATAACATTTTTATTTATGTTGAAACTCAAAGCAGTCTCATATAACAATACAGTCAGAAGAAAGAATATGCAAGTGTCAATTACATGTTTGATTAGCATAGGTAGTAGTAGGTGATTTGCATCGATGAATAACACTTTCAGGTAAAAGTATCATTGTAGGTAATAATAAAACTCAAGTAACGACTGTATATTTTGCAGAAAAATAAAGATAGAACTGGAAATATGGAAAATAGAGAAGAAAGAGGAGGGGAGAGGTTTGGTTACCTTCAAGTGGGATCCTCCTGGAGATGCCAAGGCGCCCAGATACGGTTGTGGACTTCCAGGCGGTCCTGTAGTCTAGCTGTCATTTTTTCCATCAGCTCTATATCCTCAATTCTAGCATATAGGGCTTCTTGTGACGGGGGCTCACGTCGCTTCCAATGTAAGGCCACTAAGCAACGTGCCGCAGTAAGGATGTTAAGCATGAGCTTCCTGTGTAGTTTAGAGAGAGTTTTTGGGGGAAGTCCTAGTAGAAAGAGTGTAGGTGACATCTGGGTGTGTGGGCCGAATAGTTTGTGCAGGAGCTGATTTGTCATCTGCCAATAAGGTGCAATCGCGGGACATTGCCAATATATATGTATGAGTGTGCCTTTATCCTTTAGGCATCTCCAACATTTATCTGATGAGGTAGGGTATATAGATTGCAGAACATCGGGGGTCGTGTACCAAAAATACATAATTTTATAAGTATTTTCTTTATATAGGGTGCAAAGGGAGCTCTTGGATGCCTGGGACCATATGACCTGCCATTCCGCAATAGTCCATGTGACTCCTAACGCTCTTTCCCACTTACGCATGTATGAATGTTTGGCCTGCTTCTGGAATGGGTATATGTTTAGGATTTTATAGATGTCAGAGATTATGCCTCTCCTACTAGTTCCCTCTAGGATTATGCTCTCGAAGGGGGTAGGGAGTGAGAATTGTAGGGTGGGTGTGATCGACTGGGCATAGTGCCGGATTTGTAGGTAGCTGTAGAATGTTTGGCGGGGCAACCCAAATTTGTCCTGTAGCTTAGCAAATGGCAATAGTGTCCTGGTGATGGGGTCTACTAGGTGGCCGAAGTGAAATAGATTCCTCGCTGCCTACGGGGAGGACATCTGATGAGTCAATCCCGCCGGCAGTTCCGGGTTGTAAAGGAAGGAGGTTAGTACAGATTTGCCTGAAGTAAGGTTATGTTGACGAGAGAGCGAGCGCCATAGTGACCTCAAATGGGATACAGTTCCTAATATGGGGGTAGCGGAACCCTCTGCCTTCGAACTCCACAAGAAACTGTTTGGGTGTATAGGGGCCAGCGTCAGCTTTTCGATTTCCGTCCATTTGTTATAGGAGCGTTGGGTGAACCAGGAGGCAATAGCGCGGAGCTGGACTGCCTGGTAGTATCTAATGAGGTTAGGGAACGCCAGACCCCCCTCTATACGAGAGGTCAGGAGGACTGCTTTGGGGATTCTATGACGTTTGTAATTCCAAGTGTATTGTATCAGGTCTATTTGCAATTTCCTTAATTGGGCGTAGGGGACTGGTATTGGAAGCGTTTGAAAAAGGTAAACTAGTTTGGAAAGGATAGTCATTTTAATTGAAGCTATACGCCCCAATAGGGATATGTGAAGTTTCTTCCATTGTTGAAGTAGTGAGCGGATTTGTTGGAATAATGGGGGAAAGTTGGCTTGGTAGAGTGATGAAAAGTTTGGAGTTATGTGTACCCCCAAATATTTAATTGAGTGAGAGTTCCATCTATAGGGGAACGAAGCCGTGAGACCACTGAGTTCTGCTGGAGGGATATGAATAGGGAGGGCATTTGACTTAGACGAGTTAATTTTGTAGCCCGAGATTTCCCTAAATCTATCCAGTTCAGCTTGCAAGTTGGGTAAGGAGATTCTCGGTTGGGTTAGTGTTAGGATGATGTCATCAGCGAACAATGAGATTTTGAATTCCCTATCTCGAATCATCACTCCCCTAATGTCCGCGTGGTTCCGTATCGTCGCAGCTAGGGGCTCTACACATAACGCAAACAGTAGGGGGGAGAGTGGGCAGCCCTGTCGGGTCCCGTTGCTAATTGCAAACGGGGTGGAGAGAGCATAAGGGGTCTTAACCTGTGAGGTGGGATTGTGGTAGAGATGTCCTACAGCATTGAGGAAAGGACCCTAAAAGCCCATATGGCGCAGGGTGGCGAATAAAAAGGGCCACCCAAGGCGATCAAAAGCCTTTTCTGCATCAAGGCTGAGCAATAATGCTGGAGTGGTTTCATGGTTCACAATGTCCACCAGATCTATGACCTTCCTAGTGTTGACTCCAGCTTGGCGGAACGGGATAAATCCTACCTGGTCCTTATGTATCAAGGATGGGAGGATTGCGTTCAAACGCATGGAGAGAAGTTTCGTAAAAATTTTCAGGTCAGTGTTTAATAATGCAATTGGCCTATAACTAGCACAGAGGGAGGGATCCTTGTCGGCTTTGGGGACTATTGTACTGAACGATCTCTGCATATCTGAGGGAATCTTGGTGTCTTTAAAAAAGGCGTTGTACAGTCTGCACAGGTAAGGTACAAGTTTCGGTGAAAACGCCTTGTAATATTCGTAGGGAAGACCGTCAGGTCCGGGGGCTTTATGAGACGGGAGAGATTTAATCGCCGTGGCAATTTCCTCCTCTGTTATGGGCATGTTCAGGGAGAGGAGGTCAGAGGGGGTGACGTGGGCTATTCCACTCTGTTCTAGATATTCTTCTATTCGGGACATGAGGTCCGGGGCCATGGGGGTGTGAGGGATTTCCCGGTTATTGTAGAGCGTTTCATAATAATTTCAGAAAGCTTACACTATCTCCCGGGGGTGGGAGACCAGTTGACCATTATGGTCTCTAATTTGTCGAGGGGTATTGGTCAGGGTCTGATCCCGGAGCCTCCTGGCCAGAAGAGTGTGAGCTTTGTTGCCCTTGTCATAGAATTGTTGTTTCATCCTAAGTAGTGCTTTCTCAACCCTACCCAATGCAATGTCCTTAAGAATTGTGCATTTATTTATGATTTTCTTGAGCAAAGACAAAGATGGGGTTAACTGGAGTTGACGCTCTAGGGCCTGAAGCTCACGTTCTGTACTAGTCTTAAGAGCTGTGGTATTTTTCTTCATGGCTGAGGAGATGGCAATACACTTCCCCTGGAGGACTGCCTTATGGGCCTCCCATAGGGTGGGGATAGAGACCTCAGGTGTGTCGTTTTCAGCAAAATAATGCATCAATGTAGTGTTCAATTCAAGCGTGGAGGGGAGATGTTGCAGGAGGTAGGTATTCAACTACCGTTGGCAGGGTTTGAGGAGCGGGGTCCCCAGGGATATTGAGAGTAAGATAGGCGCGTGATCTGACCAGGATATCGGGAGGATATCTACTGATCTGACGATATTTAAGGTGGGGTTATTCACAAAGAAATAGTCAATTCTGGAGTGCATTTTGTGTGATGAAGAGAAAAATGTATATTGGTGGTCAGTAGGATGGTGGACTCTCCAAGTGTCAAACAAAGCAAAGTGCCTAGTGACTTGTCTAAATTGTTGGGATTCTCGCAGTGTGCGGGGGGAGGGTCCCGGGACCCAATGGAATGACGATCATGTACTGCTGATTGTAGTAAGTTGAAGTCCCCTCCCACGATTATGTATCCGTGTGGGCGGTTAAAAAGACGGGATAGGGTCCTGCGTAAAAAACGAATTTGTCGGACATTCGGGGCGTATATGGCACATAGTGTTACTTCTTGCGTTTGCCATTTGCCTTTTAGTATCACATAATGGCCGTGAGGGTCCATGTGAGACTCTGAGCATGTAAAAGGGGAGTCCCGTCGAAACAGGATTGCCACCCCCGTCCTTTTACTGGGGTTGGTGGCCTGGTAAACCCGGGGGAAGAGTTTGGATGTGAATTTAAATGAGCCTTGCCTATCAAAATGCGTTTCTTGAATCATGACGATGTCGGCGTTAGTGTTAGTGAATTCCCCCAATGCTAGCTTTCTCTTCCTGTTGGAGTTCAGGCCGCGAACATTAAGAGAAAGGATCCTGACCATTGTAATATGTACGTGCAGTAAAGAAGAAAACGTATCTGTCTCGTCGGGTTCGTGTGTGGACTGAAGAGGGTCTTATTCTCCAGGAGGATCCGATGAGCACCACAAGAGGAGGGGAGAAGAAGGAAAGAGAGGGGCTAGAGCAGAATTGGAAAAGAAAACAAGCGTTAGTACAAGATAATACAAACAAGGAGAAAGGTGAAACAAAAACAATAACTGTGATGTTATCACTATCTGTTAATAAAGGTACTTTAAAGTCAAGCCCTGGAGGGGCGTTATAGCTAACTAGACTCCTGAAGAACTGTCCAACCACAAGGCACAGAATTGTGGAGGGACAGTGCACAATAATTATACAAATAGGGTCTATTTGAGGAGGGGGGATCAGCGAGGGGAAAAACAACCGAGCATAAGTCTCTCAACTGGTAGCCAATTGGGCAAACAGGAAGAATATGGGGGATTCTTATATGGGGCGGGTGCTGAAATGATGAAAGGGCAGGGCCAGTCTGTCCAAGGCGTAGGGTAGTTAGTGGCTATAGGCCTAGTTTGTGAGTGGGACAGTGTGGTCTTCACCCATTTTTTTGTTTATGGGTCTTGCGAGGGGAGTCCGGGCCTCTTGGACGTTTTGCCGAGGGGGTCCTGCGCTCTGCTCCGGGCTGGGGGAGAGGCATAGATACTAAATCCCAATCCGGGAGGCGTGGCAGTGGGATTTCCAAGGTGTTGCAAAAGAATGGTAAGTCCTCAGGGTATCGTAACACTGCGGATTTTCCATTGCGTTTGGCCATAAGGCTGAAGGGGAAACCCCAGCGATAAACAATGTCTTGTTCTTGGAGGATGTGTAGGAGGGGTTGGAGTAATCTCCTCTTCTGGAGAGTTATCCAAGAAAGGTCCGGGAATAATTGAATGCGAACTCCTTCATATTGTATATTCCGGAGGGTTAGGGCCTTCTTCATTATGTCCTCTTTGAGCGGGTAAGAGTGGACCCTGCAGATCACATCACGGGAAGCAGATGCAAGGTTCTTGGGACGCAGAGCTCTGTGGGCTCTGTCTAGTTTAATTGGTTTGTCTGGAGGTTCATCCAGCATTGTATTGAATAAAGTCTCCAGGGTCTGATGGATGTCCTCCGGGCCCTCTTGTTCTGGTAGATTTCTCACTCTTATATTATTTCTGCGGCCCCGGTTATCCAGGTCCTCGATATGTCTCTGCATTTCTCTGAGGAGGAACCGGTGGTCCGAGCCCTGGGCCTGAGTGCGTTGTATGGCTATTCTGGCTTCCTGGATATCCTCCTCGACCAGGTCCACTCTGTTTGCCAGGTGCTGGAGGCCTGACTGAAGGGCCTGGATTTCGCTGCGGCAGGTGGATTTAACATCCTCTATTAATTGCTTAAAGTCCTCTTTGGTAGGAATAGAACGCAGGTAAGAATGCCAGGGATGAGGCAGTAGATGGTCTAGAGGGGGCGAAGGATGTGGCGGGTGGTTCAGGTGCTGTGTGCCGGTGGGCTGGGGCGCGGATCCCTGAGGGGGGACCTGGGATATGGTCCATTCCTGAGCCTGAGTGGAGGGAAAGTCAGGTGAGTGGCCCACTCCAGGAGTATGCGTTGGCTGTGGTGATGAGACTGCCTGTGCATAGGTTTTGGGTGAGATTTGTGACCCTTTACTGGGGCCTCGGGTGGCGCTCGGATCCCGAGAGCGGGGAGGCCTCTGAGCTTTGGGTGGAGAGTGCATCGTGGCCAGGTGTTGTTGCGAGGCCTCAGCCCGTATCCCCGGAGCTTCTGGTCAGGACATGGAATCCGCGGCATCGGAGACCAGGCTCGGTGGTGAGGGGGACTCCACTGATGCTCTTGGGGAGAGGGAATCCTCTCTCTGGAAGCCGGGGTCTGATAATGTCCGCAGTAGGCGCGGATATGCCTCTGAGCATTGAGTGCCCGTTGGAGGGGGCTGCGAGGGAGGCATCTGCTGGTGATGTGGGAACAGGGCCGCCTGCTGTATAGGGTTCGGAGTATCACTCACCATGACTTGCTGGGCGACAGTCACTGCTATCCCCGGGATCATAGAGCACTGTTTGGTTATCACCCGTTCAGTTGTGTCCCCTCGTGGTCCGCAATGCAGGGCCGGAGATAGCAGCCATGATCCATTGGGCGGGGAGGCCTCCGGCGCCATCTTGCTCCCCGCCGCATGTGACATGTCGAGCAGGGAAAAGAAGTCTTTCAGGCTGTTTGTGGAGCCCGGTGGCGGTTGAGAAGAGCCACGGGCTTTGGAGGATCGGGTGGTCCTGGATCTGCCCATTAAAGATGAGGTGTTTGCCCCGTAAATCCAATAATAGGTAGCGGCTGTGAGAGAGCTAGGTGATCAAGGGTCCATGCTGGTCGGCTTCCGGTCACGCCCCCCCTCCATTTTGTTTTGAGCTCAAGTTGGGCAGGCTTCCACGTAGTTTTTACAGTCCTCACTCATGTGGGGCCACCAAAAGGTGCGAGACAATAGCTCTGCCATCTTACGGTTACCAAAATGCCCAGCAAGGTTATGATCGTGACACAGTTCTAAGGCAGTCAAATGGAGCCCCTCAGGCACAAAAATGTGGGTACCCGACCACTATAACCCATCTCTTATGGAAAGTCCAGAGTCAGCAGGGGCCGTGGAGCCGGCTAAGATTTGCCTGATCCGAGTTAGAAAGTCCTCCTGGACCAACAAGAAGCTGTGAGGTGGCAGGATAGTATCAGGGGGAGGTACTTCCTCTGTTTCATGGAACATCCTGGAGAGCGCATCTGGCTTGATGTTCTTGAATCCCGGTCGGTAGGTGATATGCAACTGAAACCGGGAAAAGAACAAAACCCAACCGGCCTGACGTGGCTTGAGTCGCTTGGCAGTCCGCAGATATTCCAAGTTTTTGTGGTCCGTGAAGACCAGAACTGGGAGGACTGCTCCTTCCAGGAAATAATGCCACTCTTCTAGAGCAGACTTGATGGCCAGAAGTTCTCTGTCTCCTACATCATAATTTCTCTCCAGGGGAGAGAGCTTCCGTGAAAAAAAGCAATGGAGTGTAAAGAAGCTTTGAGTCCCTGTCTTTGAGACAGAACTGCCCTGACTGCGGTTTCTGAGGCATCCACTTCCAGGATGTAGGGCAATGTGGAGTCGGGGTGTTTTAGAACAGGTGCTGAGGTGAATAGCATTTTCAGGGTTTGGAAGGCTGTTTGTGCTTTGGTGGTCCAGGCAAAACAAGAGTTTTGTTTGGTTAACTGGGTTATCGGGGAAATGAACGCGGAGAATACTCGGATAAATTTCCTGTAGAAATTAGTGAACCCTACAAACCGCTGCACCGGCCACTTTTCGGCCTTTGCATACAAGCCATGTTGCCGTAGGTGGCACACTTGACTTGCTTGTGATGTTCTTCCAAGGAGGGGGAGAAGATGTCATCCAAGTGGACTACTAAGAATAAGTCAAGGTAGTCCCTGAAAATATCATTGCTGGAACATGGCCGGGGCATTACAGAGCCCGAAAGGCATGACCAGATACTCGAAGTGGCCAAAGCGAGTCCGAAAGGCCGTCTTGCATTCATCCCCCTCCCGGATCCGGAACAGGTTATAGGCCCCCCGAAGATCCAATTTGGTGAACACCGCTGCAGAGCAGAGGCGTCGGAGCAACTCGGGAACCAGGGGCAAGGGATAGCGGTTCTTGACCGTGATCTTGTTAAGATCCCTGTAATCAATGCATGGCCGAAGAGTGTGGTCCTTTTTCCCTACAAAGAAGATCCCAGCTCCCGCCGGAGATGTAGAGGGACGGATAAAGCCCTTTTTTAAGTTTTCCTCTAGGTAGGCCTTGAGGGCCACCAGTTTAACTTCAGAAAGAGGAAAGATTCTACTGAAAAGGACCTCAGTTTCAGGTAGCAGATCTATTGGACAATCGTATGGCCTGTGTGGGGGTAAAGTGTCTGCTCCTTTCTTACTGAAAACATCCAGAAAGTCATGATATGCTTCAGGAACGGCAAGACGGGTTTCTTGGTCTGGCTCAGGATTATGGCTGAGTAACGTTGGTGATGCCCTTTGGGGCGACTGGAGGCAGTGACTCAGACAATATGGGGACAGGAACTGAACCCCCCCTGTGTTCCAGTTGATGTGGTGACTGTGGATGCGGAGCCATGGGAGGCCAAGGATCACTGGGAACAGTGGAGAGGCAATAGTATGCAGCAGCAGGAGTTCCATATGGCCGTGGGCCATTCAGGCCGGCAGGGGGAGGGTCTGATGGGTCACTGTACCAGACTTGATAATTGACCCGTCTGCCAATCGGATGACCATTGGATGCCCCTTGGGTCAGGGCGAGATCTGATGCTTGGTGGCGAAGGCGAGGTCAATAAAACAACTACAGGCACCCAAGTCTAGGATGGCTGGTACCTGGATACTCCCGTCGGGAAGCTGCAAAGAGATGGAGAGAATAAGATGAGACTGGAGGCTCAGTAACAATAGTACTTCTCCTGAAGCTGGCGGTACACACCTACCGGCCTTGGCGGGGCAGTTCCTTACAAGATGCCCTGCACCCCCACAATAGAGGCACAGGTTGAGAGCCATGCATCTCTGGCATTCCTCAGAAGATAGGGGTGATCGGAGGAGCTCAATCTGCATTGGCTCAGGGTGGTCTTGTGGAGAGGAGGAGGAGGTAGTTGTAGCCAGGCTTGGTCCCGGGTAACTTGGCACTCGAGGGAGCATCCAGGTGGGTCGCAGTGACCCCGTGGTTCTCTCCGCCCTGCGTTCCCGCAGACGGCGGTCAATTTGGATCGCCAGGTTGATTAGGGCATCCAAGGTAGGGGGCACTCCGACATGAGTCAGCTCATCCTTCAGGGGTTCGGGGAGTCCCAGACTGAACTGGTAGCAGAGAGCGGCATCATTCCAGGCAGTGTGGGCGCTCCAGAGCCTGAACTCAGACACATGTTTCTCAGCTGTGCGACGACCTTGTTGGAGGGCATGAAGTGCCGCTTCTGCAGTGGCAGGCTGGTGAGGGTCCTCATATAATTGGGCCATGGCATGGAAGAAGCGGCCCAAGGTGGTAATCTCAGGGGCTTCCTGCTCCAGCAGGCAATGGGTCCAGCCCTGTGGCTCATCCAAAAGAAGGGAAAAATTTTGAAAAATGCCCAGCACCATCCAACCCATTTCCTGTGAGCCCTATCCATCATGGATATGCCCCCTGAGAGACTGTCATTAAGCTAGACAGGGCTCACAGTACTCCTGGATAGCATTGTCCAGAATGACCATACATAACCACTTGAGAATCAGAAAAAAAAAAGTTAAGTAAAAGGGTGGGGGCTTCAGATATGGCAGGGGGTGAGTGTACCCCAAAAGTGAAGTGGGGCTTTAAGGAAAAAAATGCACAATTATCTTTCATTTAATTAAATGAAATACTATTAAGAAGTGGATAGCAAAAGTAAACTATCAGAGAGATGAAAAGTTAGTAGAGGTAAACCCCATCAGAAAGATGAAAGGACTTATTATGATTGTATGATAGAGATGAAGAATATAACAAAGCATGGTCCAGGAAATATAAAGGGACAAGCATTTTTTACAGCCTTCAGTCTCTGCCGACTATGCACACTGTTGAATGTCCCACATCATTCCCACCCATTGTAATCTAGCTCAGTGTACCTCTGCCAGACAACTTTCTCTTAAAGCCAAACTCCAGTTGGATATTAAGTCTCCATGCACACTGAAGCTAATAAACAACAGTTTATGGTCATTTGGACATTTTTTTTAACAGCCCATAAACGCCCCTTTATGTTATCCTATGTGTCCATGCACACATAGACGTTTGTTGTCGTTTAACAGCAGTGGCGTTTATGGGCTGTTATCTGAACGCCCTGAATTGGCGTTCAGGAGTCGTTCTCCTGACCACAAAAACCACTGGATGCCGATAAACATTCATAAATGCCGTTAAATGGCCGTTTATCGTCGTCCAGCGCTTTTTGTAGTCAAAGAAAGCTAATGAAGTTTAAAAAAAAAAGCTCAAAAACGCTAACTCCGATAAATGCGCGAAAACGCACATAAACGCTGCTAAAAAGCATGTTTTCTAGGCAATGTCTCCTACCACATAATCCAATGCTCAGGGAGCGTCCAGTGTACATGGAGTCTAAAGGCGCACAGATTATTACAGATATGTATTTTTTAAATGTAATCACCTTAAGTTCCTGAACCTGGTATCAGCGTCTTGCACACTACTGTACATAGTTACATAGTTGGGAAAGCTGAAAAAAGACACCAGTCCATCTAGTTCAATCTTTGGTGTGTGAGTGTGCTTGTGCTTATATCAATAGTACATTGTACAGGGTGGGCCATTTAAATGGATACACCTTAATAAAATGGGAATGGTTGGTGATATTAACTTCCTGTTTGTGGCACATTAGTATATGTGAGGGGGGAAACTTTTCAAGATGGGTGGTGACCATGGCCGCCATTTTGAAGTCGGCCATTTTGAATCCAACTTTTGTTTTTCTCAATAGGAAGAGAAAAACAATGGTGTGCTTGATTTTAACATAACTTTATTCTTTCATGAGTTATTTACAAGTTTCTGACCACTTATAAAATGTGTTCAATGTGCTGCCCATTGTGTTGGATTGTCAATGCAACCTTCTTCTCCCACTCTTCACACACTGATAGCAACACCGCAGGAGAAATGCTAGCACAGGCTTCCAGTATCCGTAGTTTCAGGTGCTGCACATCTCGTATCTTCACAGCATAGACAATTGCCTTCAGATGACCCCAAAGATAAAAGTCTAAGGGGGTCAGATCGGGAGACCTTGGGGGCCATTCAACTGGCCCACGGCGACCAATTCACTTTCCAGGAAACTGTTCATCTAGGAATGCTCGGACTTGACACCCATAATGTGGTGGTGCACCATCTTGCTGGAACTATGATGTTGGTGATAGGGAATTGCTGGCCATCAAGTCGGCTTTGGAGGAATGGCGGTACCTCCTGGAAGGAGCAGCTCACCCGGTATTGGTTTTTACTGACCATAAAAACCATAAAAAACCATATGCTGTGAAGATACGAGATGTGCAGCACCTGAAACTACGGATACTGGAAGCCTGTGCTAGCATGTCTCCTGCGGTGTTGCTATCAGTGTGTGAAGAGTGGGAGAAGAGGGTTGCATTGACAATCCAACACAATGGGCAGCACATTGAACACATTTTATAAGTGGTCAGAAACTTGTAAATAACTCATGAAAGAATAAAGTTATGTTAAAACCAAGCACACCATTGTTTTTCTTGTGAAATTCCCAATAAATTTGATGTGTCACATGACCATCTTCCTATTGAAAAAACAAAAGTTGGATTCAAAATGGCAAACTTCAAAATGGCCGCCATGGTCACCACCCATCTTGAAAAGTTTCCCCCCTCACATATACTAATGTGCCACAAACAGGAAGTTAATATCACCAACCATTCCCATTTTATTAAGGTGTATCCATATAAATGGCCCACCCTGTATATCCCTGTATGTTGTGATCATTAAGGTGCCCATCTAATAGTTTTTTGAAACTATCGATACTCCCTCCTGATACCACTGCTCTGACAAAACCCTCTACGCAGTTTAAAGTTAAACCACTTCTCTTCCAATTTCAGTGAATGGCCGCATGTCTTTTTAAATTCCCTTTTACTTAAAAGTTTTTTCCTTATGCTAGGGTCACCAGTACGGTATTTGTACATCGCTATCACATCCCCTCTCAAGCCTCTCTTCTCCAAAGAGAATAAGTTCAATGCTTGTAATCTTTCCCAATAGTTGAGATCCTTCAGTCCCTTTATTAGTTTTGTTGTCCTTCTCTTTACTCTCTCCAGTTCCAGCACATCCTTCTTGAGGACTAGTGCCCAGAACTGGACGGTATACTCAGGATGCAGCCGGACCAGAGTTTTATAGAGTAATAGAATTATCGTTTTATCTCTGGAGTGAATCCCCTTTTTCATACATGCCAATATTCTGTTGGCTTTGCTTTCAGCAGCTTAGCATTGCATGCCATTGCGAAGCCTATCATCTACAAGGACCCCCCCCCCCCGTCCTTTGCCATCCTAGATTCCCCCAGAGGTTCTCCATCTAGCGAGTAATTTGCATTCATATTTTTAGCACACAAATGCATTATTTTACATTACTTTTTCAACATTAAACCTCATTTGCCATGTAGTTGCCCATCCCATTGTTTTATGTAGGTCTTCCTGTGCAAAAGTTATTGCCCTGCTTAAGTTTGTATCACTGAGATTGAGCTATGTATCCCATCCTCTATATCGTTAATTATTAAATTAAACAGTATTGGTCCCAGGACAGATCCTTGGGGGGCCCCACTTACCACACCGGACCATTCTGAGTAATAACTATTTATCACCACCCTTTGGAGCCACCCCTGTAGCCAGTTTTCAATCCAGGTACTTACCCTATGGTCCATGCTGACAGACCTTAGTTTGTAAAGTAAACATTTGTGGGGAAATGTATCCAATGACATTGCAAAATCTAGATACACCACATCCACGGCCTTCCTTTATCTAGATGGCAGCTCACATAGAAAGTTAATTGATTGGTCTGGCAAGACAATTGTTCATGAGTCCGTGCTCATTACCACTAATGATACTATTTTCATTACTAAAATCTTGGATATAGTCCTTTATCATCCCCTCCAATAGCTTGCAGACTTTTAATGTTAGGCTAACTGTTCTGTAGTTCTCAGGGATATATCTCAGCTCTTATTTAAATATTGATAACACGTTGGCTTTTCTCCAATCAGCTGGTACCACCCCAGTCAGCAAACTGTCCATAAAAAATTAGGAACAATGGTCTAGCCATCACCTGACTGAATTCCTTAAGGACCCTCGGGTATAAGCCATCTGGTCGTGGTGACTTATTTATGTTAAGTTTTTCAAACCTATTTCTGATACTGGCTTCGGTTAGCCATGAGGGTACATTCTATGACATGTTATTAACATTACAGTTTTGGTTACTATATTCCCTCTTTCCTTTGTGAAAACTGAGAAGAAGAATGCATTTAAAACCTTTGCCTTCTCTTTGTCTTTTGTAACCAAATTCCCTTAACCATCCTTTATGAGGCCAATATGTTCTGGCCTCACTTTCTTATTGTTTATATATTTAAAGAATTTCTTGGGTTTTTTTTACCCT
This sequence comes from Glandirana rugosa, assembly GCA_018402905.1. Lineage (NCBI taxonomy): Eukaryota > Metazoa > Chordata > Amphibia > Anura > Ranidae > Glandirana > Glandirana rugosa. The sequence continues at coordinate 200,872 of BLSH010124856.1, forward strand.
CCTCCACTATGTGCCTTTCATGGACTATTTTATCTGCCCCGATTGTGCTCTTACATTTTTTTATTGCATTCTTTGTATTGTTGGAATGCTACCAATGACCCTTCATCCTTATATTCTTTAACCACTTGCCAATCAGCCGCCGTCGTTATACGGTGGCAGGCTGGCTCTCCTGCGCAAATCGCCATAGCTGTATGGTGGCTCACGCAGGCGCAGTTGAGGGCAGCAACGCACCGGCGGTGGCGTGTGCTCACTCCCACTCCACGCTGCGTGAACATGCCCGTGGGTCGGCGAACTCGATGTCCACCGGCAACCCACGATCGCCTTCTACAGAGGCAGAATGGGAATTTGCCAATGTAAACAAAGCAGATCCCCGTTCTGTCAGGGGACATGACAGTGATCTACTGTTCAGAGTGATTTGAGACAGTGAGATCTATCATGTCCCTGCCAGCCCAGCCCCCACACAGTTAGAACACACCTAGGGAACACAGTTATCCCCTTGCTCGCCCCCTAGAGTTTGACCCCTTCCCTGCCAGTGACATCTATACAGTAATCAGGGGCTATTTTTATCTCTGAACGCTGTATAAATGTCATTTGTCCCAAAAAAGAGTTAAAGTGTCCAATCTCTCCACCGCAAGGTCGCGGACCCAATAAAAATCACAGATGGCGACCATTACTAGTGAGAAAATAAATAAACAAATAAAAATGCCATAAATATATCCCCTATTTTGTAAACGCGATAACTTTTGCATAACCCAATCGATATACTGTACGCCTATTGCGATTTTATTTACCAAAAATATGTAGAAGAATATATATCAGCCTAAACTGATGAATACATTTTTTTTGGATATGTATTATAGCAAAAAGTTAAAAAAAATTTTTTTTTTTTTCAAAATTGTCGCTCTTTGTTTGTTTATAGCGCAAAAAAAAAGAAAAACGCAGAGGTGATCAAATACCACCAAAAGTAAGCTCTATTTGTGGGGAAAAAATTACGTCAATTTTGGGTACATGGTCGCACAATTGTCAGTTAACCACTTCCTTACCGGGCCATTTCTGACACTCCTCCTCTACATGTAAAAATCATCATTTTTTTGCTAGAAAAATACTCAGAACCCCCAAACATTATATATGTTTTTTTAGCAGGTACTCTAGGGAATAAAATGGCAATCATTGCAACTTTTTATATCACACGATATTTGCGCAGGAATTTTTCAAACGCATTTTTTTTGGAAAAGAAACAGTTTAGTGAATTAAAAAAATACAAAACAGTAAAGTTAGCCCAATTTTTTTGTATGTTGTAAAAGAGGATGTTACGCCGAGTAAATTGATACCCAACATGTCATGCTTTAACATTGCGAACACTCGTGGAATTGCGCCAAACTTTGGTACTTAAAAATCTCCATAGGCGACGCTTTAAAATTTTTTACAGGTTACATGTTTAGAGTTACAGAGGAGGTCTAGTGCTAGAATTATTGCTCTTGCTCTAACGTACGCGGCGATACCTCACATGTGGGGTTTGAACACCGGT
>BLSH010124856.1:203325-216137 GCA_018402905.1 Glandirana rugosa
CCCTACGGCTCGCGTTTAGCGGCATTTATTCGCCGCTAGACGTTAGTCGGTGGTCCCCCGCGTGCGCGGCTGCCGCGTGTGCGCGTGGGCGGCGTGAGGACCCCTCACACGGGCGCCGACCCCGCCTGGGCTACAGGCGGCCGCTCGGCGCTACTCGCCGATGTCCCTTTCTTGCCCCTTGGCGGCTACATTTGTGCCGCCAAGGGGTGAGACAATTATCCCCGTACTCTCTAGATGACTAGGGACAGTGACCCGAGTCAATCTAGAGAGTACGGGTACAATCGGGTTGGGGGGGTGTCATTCTTGTGTGGCTCCCTTGTGTCAATTGGGGATCGAGGGGGGGGTCCAATTGGGGAAGTGACGGTTACTGTAAATATGTCATTAGTCACCTGTAAATTTAAAGACTAGCGACATATTTACAGTAACCAGGGGTGTGTTCTTACTGTGGGGGGGTTGGGCTAACATGGGCATGAGAGATCTAACTGAGCCCAGTGACAGGGATCAGTAGATCTCTCATGCCCCTATTAACAGAGTGGGGAACCGCCGTGTTTACATCGGCGGTTCCCCGTTCTTTCCCTGTAGCCGCTCATCGCGGCTCGCCGGCGGACATCGGGTCCGCCCCAGCCGCGGGCACACTCCCCAGGAGTGCGGCGGGTGCGCGTGTGCGCCGTCGGCGCGTGCGCCCCCTGGTGGCTGATTGCAGATCGCCGCTTATTTACGGCGATTTGCGCTCGGCATCCCGACTGCCGCCGTGAAAACACGGCGCGCGGTCGGGAAGTAGTTAAACATATTTCCCATTGGAATGTATGGGCCAATACCTTTATTTAGTATGTCCTTAATGCACTACCATTTTTCCTCCATGTTCTTTGTTCCTAGAATTTTATCCCATTTAATATCATCTAGTAAGGAGCACAATTTAGGGAAGTTGGCTCTTTTGAAGTTCAGTGTACTTGCATTACCCTTGTGCTTCTTATTTATGTGATTTATACTGAATCTAATTGACCTGTGGTCGCTGCTTCCTAAGTTGCCCCGTATTTCCACATCCGCGATCAGGTCTGTATTGTTTGTAATCAGTAGGTCTAGTAGTTCGTTATCTCTTGTTGGTGCATTCACAAACTGACCCATGAAATTATCCTGCAAGTCATTTAGGAAATGGCAAACCTTAGACGAATGAGTGGTTCCATCTGCCCAGTCTATATCTGGATAATTAGAATCCCCCATTATAATAACATTTCCCAGCCTTGCTGCCACTCCAAGCTGTGATAGGAGGTCTGCCTCCCCCTCCTCATTCAGGTTAGGGGCCCACTATTACTTTCTCATTATTTTCTTTCCTTTGGAGCTTCACCCACAAGGATTCCACCTCCTTCCTCCCTTGCTCCATTAGTGATGTCATCCCTCACATTGACTTGCACATTATTCTTGATATACAGGCATACCCCTTCCCCTTTCCTACCCTCCATATCCCTAGGATATAGGGAATACATCTGATTGGTTGCCAGCATGTGAGCTGTCAAACCAAGTTTCTGAAACTCCCACAAAATTGAAATCCTCACTGTACATTAGCAACTCCAGTTCTCCCATTTTATTAGCTAGATTTCTAGCATTGGTATACAAGCTTCATAGTTTTGTCCTGTCGTATACTATTTCCTTGTTAATTGTTATGAGGTTGCAATTTGGATTTGCCAAGCTAACTTAACTTGTGTTTTGGTATTCTAGTTACCCTACCACCAATGCCTCCAATATTACCTGCTAAACCTTGCTCAATGTGGGCTAGCTCTACATCTGGACCCTTCCCCCCAACACCTAGTTTAAAAGCCCCTCTAGCTTTTCAGCCATCTTATCTCCCAGCAGAGCTGCACCCTCCCCATTTAGGTGCAGTCCGTCCCTGCTAAAGAGCTGGTAACCAACTGAGAATTCAGCCCAGTTCTCCAGGAACCCAAACCTCTCCTTTCTGCACCAGCTCCTGAGCCACTTGTTAATTTCCCTAATATCCTTCTGCCTCTCAGGTGTGGCTTGAAGTACCAGTATTATTTCTGAGAATACTACCTTGGAGGTTTTCAATTTAGCTCCTAAGTCCCTGACATCATTTTTTAGGACTCTCCATCTTCCTCTAACTTTGTCATTGGTACCCACATGCACCATGACAACTGGGTCCTCCCCAGCCCCAACCAATTATCTGTCCACCTGATCCACAATGTGCTGAACCCGAGCACCCGGTAAACAATACACAGTTCGGCGCTTGCGGTCTTTGTGACAGATAGCCCTCTCTGTCCTTCTAATAATTGTATCCCTTACCACCAGGATCTGTCTTTCCTTACCTTTAGCCTTGCCCCCACCTTTACTGGAGGAGTTTTTCCCCTGGCAGCTAGTTTTCCCAAAATCATGCAACAGGGCGTACTTATTGGGATGTGCCAGTCAGGAATTGCCTTCATGCCCCTTTCCCCTCTACCCTGCCTAACTGTCAACAAATACTCTGCTCTGGTGCCTGCACCCCTGTATCTCTACCCGCCCATGTGCTGGCCTCTGCCCGTACCTGTCGGGTAAGCTCCAAACTCACTTTCAGGTTGGAAAGGCTTCACAGTGTTGCTACTTCCCTGGTTTCAGAACCTGAGCTTCCAAGGAAGCAACATGCTCACATTTCGTGCAGCAGTATTTGCCCTCGATCGGATGCTTGAGGAACGCATACATGTCATACATGTGCACCAAGTCCCATTTCTATACCTGTTGGACATCGTACCCCCTAATTTAATGGGGATACTCCTAGAGGATTAGGATTTTTGCTCTGCCCGATTAACTGTTATTTCTTGACTCTATTTTACTATATTCCTAATTTACATGGCCTCAGTACACAGTTTCTCCCAGTACTCACCAGTTACTCACAGTACACACCAGTTAATCACAGTACTCAGTTACTCACAATACTCACCAATTTCTCCCAACCCAGCAGTTACAATATTCACAATACTCACCAGTTACTCATAATACTCATCATTTATTCATAATACTCACAGTACTCACCAGATACTCATAATACTCACCAGATACTCACAATGCTCACCAGTTGCTCACAATACTTACAAGTTACCCACTATCCCCACCAGTTACTCATAATACTCACCAGTTACTCACAATACTCACCAGTTACTCGTAGTATTCACCAGTTACTCGCAGTACTCACCAGTCACTTGCAGTACTCACCAGTCGTTCGCAGTACTCACCAGTCACTCGTGTACAACTAACTAACAAGTACTAACAACTAACATGCTGATGGGAGGAGAGAGTAGAGTGACAGACAGAGGAGCTCATCAGTCTGCTGCGTCTCTAGTCATGTCCAGTCACAGGCTTGGGGAGGGACAAGACATGCAAGTTAAAATGCAGCAAAGTCAGATCTATTTTACCCTGCCACGTAGGACTGTGCTATGTGGAATAACTACATTGACAGAAATACACATCTTTTGGCATGTAAAATAACTCCCATATATGTATTCTGTCTGCCTATTGATCCATTTGCATGAAGTTCATTTTAATATGCATTATGCATGCTAATCAAATGGGTCCAAAACTGTTTTGGCGTTGCTTTCATATTCTGCTTCTATCTTATTTCAATTTTTCAGCTGGAGAGGTGTGAGAAAAAAAGAAAGAGAAGGTGATAAAAGAAGTTGGAGATGGTAAGGAGACAGAGAAAGGGGTAAAAAAAATGTGAGGAAGAGAGGATAAGGAAAATGTGTAAGCCAAAGAAGTAGAAAAAAAGAAAAAAGAATAGCAAAGAGAACGACTGCACGTGATGGTATAATGTAAAGGTTTGTTCCATTTTTCAAAAGGTCACTCTTGATCTAAAATATAAAGGAAAGCTGAAATACAGCCAGTGAAAAGGAATGGGTTGCTGTTTGTGCCACAGAAAACCAGACTAATAATCATAACTATTTCAAAACAGCATGTTACAGCACAAGAGCATTCTAATGAATTATGTGTTGCATTGCTGAAACATATGGCAATTACAATACAATATGAGAAAATTGTTCTGTCATTCTGCAAAACACACTTTAAAATTCCACTTGTCATACACACACACACACACACATACGTATAAACTGCAAACGGTAACACATAAATGTCACAAGAATACAAAAAATCTTACAGTTTACTGGCCATCATGTATTATGCCAAGCTATTGCTGTCAGATATTATATGTGTGTCAGTTATGTTTTTAGGTGTGTAATATTAGGATGTCAACATTAACTGTAATCCAATGTTATCATATCCCATTCATAGAAATAAATAAACAAATGCACAAATATGATATCTTTCATATGTTACATACAAAAAGAAAGCTTTTTAGGGACCTTACTGTACCATTTTCAGGCTGAGAGCCCAGTTGATGTCAGATCCTCAAAGCCCTCAAAGCTTTACTTCTCAAAGTTTGCTTTTCAAAAGTATTCTATGAAAAATATTGTATCTTCATGTATCTTCAAAATAATTACTACCTCCTAACACAGAGCAGTAAAATGTTTTTGGGCTAAGGTCTATTAAATAACACGTGAGCTATTTTTTTAAAAGCTTTAGTTAAAAAATAAAATAAGCACAAGGGACATCAGTGTGATGTGTTTCCCTTCTTATGTCCCCCCACGCCAGCCGCCATAATCTTCTGATGTGGTGGAGGTTAATATAGCCAACGGAGCTGTGACCAGCGCTCATCATCGGTGTCCAACTATTTCCACCCATTCCTCTCAAATCCTCCATTCATAGAATCTGTACTACAGAATCTATGATTGAAACGTGATTTATGAATGGAGAGAGTGGACCTTTCAATCATTCATCAGTTCTCCATTCACAGATCGTGTTTCATACATAGAAGCTGTAGTATAGCTTCTATGAATGGAGAAACTAGGCATATAGTCAGGCACTCTTGATCACAGCTCTGGTCACAGCTCCATCAGCTCTGTTAACCTATCCCACACCGGAAGATTTTGGCAGCAGCGGTGAGGAGGCATTGGAGAAGAAAGTTTTCAGCACAAGGGGCCACATCACACTGATTGTAAGTGACATCCCTTTTTTTTAATTAAATGGGTGCAGGGATGTGTAGTAAATTAATTCAAAAAGTATATATTTTTTCTCATAAACCTGCCCAGTTGTAGCCAGTTAACCTCTTCAAAACCAGGTGTTTACCCCCCTTCCCACCCAGACAAATTTCAGCTTTCAGTGCTGTCGTATTTTGACTGACAATTGCGCGGTCATGCAACACTGTACCCAAACACTATTTTTATCAATTTGTATCATGTTCCCACAAATAGCGCTTTCTTTTGGTGGTATTTGCTCACCTCTTGGGTTTTTATTTTTTGTGCTAAAAATAAAAAAAGACCGAAACATTTTGAAAAAAATGTTTTTCTCTGTTTCTGTCACAAAACTTTGTAAATAAGTACATTTTCTCCATCACTGACGGGCACTCATGAGGGTGCACTGATGGACACTGATGAGACAGTACTGATTGGCACTGATGGGCACTGATGATGGGGCACTTATATGCAGCACTGATGGGCACTGATAGGCGGCACTGATAAACAGGACTGATGGGCACTGATAGGTAGCACTGATATGCAACACTGATGGGCACTGATAAGCAGCATTGATGGGCACTCATAGGCAGCACTGATGGGCTCTGATAGGTGGCTCTGATGGGCACTGAGAGGTGGTACTGGTGGGCACTGGTGGCCACTGATAGGTGGCAATGGTGGGCACTGATAGGTGGCACTAATAAAGGGCACTGTAAGGTGTGCATTCCCTGGTGGTTCTGGGTGGCATCTGAAATAGGCACTAAATGCCATTCATATTGAGCATTGTTCCCCTTACCTGGTGGTCTAGGGTGGGTTCTCTGGTGGTCAGGGTGGGTTCCATGATCGGCTCCCTGGTGGTCCTGTGTGGGCTTTCCCTGGTGGTCCCTGGTTGGGCTCCCTGGCGGTCCTGGGTGGGCTCCCTGGTGGTCCTGGGTGGCAATCCATGGGGGGCTGCACTGATAAACAATCAGCGCAGACCCCCCTGTCAGGAGAGCCACCAATCGAACTCGAATCTGCAGATGCAAGTAGAGGAAAAGCCGATATACGGTTCTTCCTGTTTACACTGTGTTCAGCTGTCATTCGTTACAGCTGATCACGTGGTAAAGAGCTTCTGACAGAAGCTCTTTACCATGATCGGAGATGCGGTGTGTCAAACTGACACACCACATCACCGATTGCCACGCTGCGTGCCCCTGCAGGAGCGTGTCGGCTTGTTATCCTGCTGGACTTCATATGACGCCCAGTCAGGATAACTGAACAACTTCCCGGCCGTCATTCTGCATATGGTGGTATGGAAGTGGTTAAAGATGCTTTCTAACTGGTAGGCTTAAGTTACTGGTCTGCATCATTGCATTGAAGCAATATTCAGATCACTGAATAATTTATTCATAATGGTTGCCATGGGTTGACATGCCAAAAGGAATAACATTATCTAGAGTAGTGGTTTTCAACCTCAGTCCTCAAGTACCCCCAACAGGCCATGTTTTCAGGTTTTCCTTTACTTTGCACAGCTGCTTTACATCAATATCAATATCAAGGACATGGTATTGATAAGAACTATTTTATCTAAAGTAAGTTCCAAAAACATGGCCCATTGGGGTTACTTGAGGACTGAGGTTGAGAATCACTTATCTAGAGTATAGTAACCCACAATACTAAACTCATAATGTAAATCAACAGACAAAATGAGCCAAAAAGTATGTATAACTGGATAGTAGGAGGCACTATACTTTGAATACTATCACTCCTTGCATCATGGTGTCTTCCTCAACTGCTTTATTCATTAAGCTTGCACTATACTCTCAAATATGTTAAAGCAGATCTACACTCCAAATGTGGGTAGGGAGGAGATTTGGTTTCACCACTACCATGGGTAAGATATTTGCAGGTTAATCTGCACGTATATTTGCTGCTAGAATTCTTTTTAAAACATAACGGGCTGCATGAATATAAAAGGGCTGATAATGGGGCTTTTGAATAAGCAAGCCCCATTAATATGAAAGTGGGGAATACAGCAACTAAAGTATTAAGGGTTATTTCCTGTATATAAATATGATAGGACCTTTATTCCTGGTGGGCTGCTCTTTTTTCTGCAGATATAACAAGGCTTTGCTTGGGAAACAAAGGTTGGCAAAGGCGGTATCTTCTTCTATTTGCTCACACATATAAATAAAAAGACAAAAGAAGTCATTGGTGTAGTAACTACAATCGCAAATTAGCACAGTTCTTACAATCCACTACTGGCACAACAATTTTTAGTCAATCAAAATAGCAGTGGCTAATCTTTCAGTACAGTCTGTACCGTAAGTACTGTGGCAATAATAGGTTGGGTTCTAATATAACTTGGATTGTGACCCCTTTGAGTTTTGAGTGCTGCCATCCAAATATGGAGGCTTACATCTCCTACTTGGTTTTTTTTTTCCAAATCCAATAGGGTAAGTGAGATTTCTCATAATGATGCAGGTGGAAAAACCTGTAAAGCCTTCGTCATAAAATCTAAATGCATTTCTCAGAGGTAAATTGATAGAACCAGTCGTCCTTATTAATTAGGTATCAAAGGAAATGTGTTGCACATATGCTACTTCAAACATAAATCAAAACAGCACTGTAGTGAAACTTAGATGTGGTTCCTCCCACAATACTTGTAGAAGAATAATTTCACTAGCCCATGCTCTGACTTTCAACAGTGTCAGTCCTTAGGAAAATCGAAAGGTAATTCGCTACCACTTACCTTTTGAATAAAATGCATTAGAAGAATAACAAGGAAGCAAACTTCATAAGATTTAATGAAAAGTCACAAATAAAACTATGAAGTCAAGGAGTGCAAGTTTTCAAATCACATCACATCACATCAAGAAGCCTTTTGCCTAGAGAGTATAGTACAATAGAGCCCTTGCACCAGAATGCATGCCTTCATTGAGCTGGGAATACAGATTGATTCCCTTTCGTCCTAGTTTCTATGGTAACAATATGATAGAGACAAGGCTAGATTTAGCAAGTGTGAGACTTGGTGAATATAAATTCAGCACATACATACAAACTCTTTCTAGGCAAGCTGCCGTATGAATGTATTCATAATTCGGAGGCATGCAGCAACATTGCACTTAAATGCCTGTCTTAATAGAAATTGAACAAACACTACATTTAGAAAACCAAAGTTATTTAAATCCAGTCTGATTTATATAATATTTGTTTTGAAACTTTCCTAGATTATACTTTGAGGCGCACATCATTTATTCACTATGCAGAAAACCTCTAACCTGGTGACACATAGGTCTGTTCAGGAAATGCCCTATATTATAATTGGCTGTTACCTGGACATTCCCAAGCTCAGGGGATTGCACAGAAATCACCTATAGCATATCATCCAACTTCTGAGTTTGTTTAATATTCTTCTCTCTATGGCTACACCTGCACATCATATATTTACATTAATATGTGTATGAGATTAGTTTACATGTGTGTAGATGGTCTAATAATATACAGTAAATTCTTGTTGTTTTGTAATGTTTTTACAATTAAATTGCAGTAGTGTACAATATATGATGAACAGACACCTTTTTGATGAAAGAGGTTCAGGACAGAAGGAAGAAAAATGTTGCACATAGCAGCAACTGTTATTATCAGATACAGGCTAGAAGATGAAAAAAATATTTAATTGCTATGGGAAATATATTTCATTCTGTTTTCAACTTTTCCATGTTACTCAAAACACAGGGCAGGACATGGAGCCCTTTAGCATTGATCAATGTAATTTTCAACATCATGGCTTGGAATTAAAGTGGCTGCTAAAAAAGTTATGTATAATAAAGTCAATAATACCACCTTGGCCTACTGAAGACTGAGTTTCTTCTGTAAGTCGTGGCAATTTGGTTGGTGGAGAGTTTCCCTTTGTGAAGTAGTAAGTTGCCATTATCCAGTCTTTTACAGTAACTACATCATTTAAAGTGATAATTAGCTTTTGAATTATTATTTTTTAGAGAACATCTACTATCCAAACTTTACTCTCAGAGATTAAAGTGGAACTTCACTCTCCCAATAAACATTGATATATTTTTAATCCTCATGCTGCTAGCATTATTAAATGGATAAGAAAGTATATCATATTTACTTGTTTTAAACTTTTTTTTTTACATTTCTTCAGTTACTTCCAGGTTTCTTGCCTAGACAAATTATGTCAGACATTCCAGGAGTCTTAAGGAGGGGAGGAGAGGAGGAGGGGTTTTCTCAGCTAAGCACACTCTTCTGCATGCATGCTTGAGCTAAGGGCAGATTCATTTAAAGAAGTAAATGCTGCATGTATCAATTGCTCTTACTCAAGATAGACATGGCCAGAAATGCTAGGGGGTTGTTTTTCAAAGTGATTTCTCAAAAAACTAAAGCATGGAGACATGGATGACTGGGGGAGTGTGCTTTGAATATTAAAAATTCATTAAATTGTGTTTTTAGTTTGTGGTGCTCTGATGCAGTGAAGATTTGCTTTAATCTGATCCTTAGCTGCCTTGTCACTTGTAACATTTTAGCCTATACAGGTGGTCCCCGGGTTACAAACAAAATAAGGACTGTAGGTTTGTTCTTAAGTTGAATTTGTTTGTAAGTCGGAACAGGTACATTTTTTACGTGTAGCTTCAGCCAAAATAACTATTTTTAAGCTTTTTGGATAGCATAGGGAAGGGTTAACACCCCTGTAATGTTTGTTTTGCTGTCTATGTTTCTGTTCAGAAGATTTCACCTCACTTCCTGTCCCAATGATAATTTGATTTTGAAAATTTTGGGTTGTTGTGGAAACAAGGATTTGTGATAAAGCTTCAGTGAAGACACCTTTTTCCCATAATAACTCTTACAGGAGTGAATTTCCCTTCCTAGGGGGAGATTTCCTCTCACTTCCTGTTGTCTACCTCCATTTGTAAGTAGGAGTCGTTCGTAAGTCGGATGTTTGTAACTAGGGGACCGCCTGTAAACTGATGTGTAAGTAGGGTACCATTTTGAGCTGAACTTGTAGCTACTATATGGCCCCCTACTGTGCATTGGTTATAGGCCCACCAAGATAGGTGGGAACTGTTGCTGTATTCCAACATGACCGCTTGCAAGTTTATAAACATGGTAAGTGCTTTGCAAATATCTATTAAATTTGCCTCACAAAGAAAAAATAGTGCAATGATTTCTACAGGGAGAAAAAAATAACTGTTTTGTGACCATCACAATTCAGCAATGATTGTATTTGCTTATAGTTAAATTCATTTTAAGACATTGTATGAAGACTGAAGGCAAGGCATATGTAAGCTGTCATATTCACTTAACACTAATAACACACATCAAATAGTTGCATTTTTTTCCAGCAGTGCCTTTTATTTTTTACATTTTCATTAGGTAATTAAGTAATATTATTTGGCATATATACGCCCTTCTGTATCAAGTAAGTGTTTCAAAAAGGGAGCCCAAAGAAAAATCTTCCTGGGTCAAAAATAGGTTGATAAAACCTTGCCTAGTAAACCAGTAAAGGGTCTCTTTTGACATGTTGATTATTCAGGCAATACAAAGTTGAAGAAAAAGTAATAAAGAGCCGAATAAATAGGAATGAGATTTTGATTCTTTGCAACCATGGAGTTGCAGTGAATCCTGCTGGATCACAATTCATGAACCATTGAATTTATGCACAAATTCAACTGACATTTGAAGGTCCAGTTATAACCAATAAGTGGGAGCTTAGTGCAGCCATAGTATTAGTGTATTATAAAGCTTCTGTAAGGAGGTTATAGGGAAAGCTGAAAAACTGTATAGAGAGAGATTGGGATCGAAAAGAGCACTGTTTTACATCTCAATGCTTAGACATGTATCCCCTTTTGCTGCCTTTTTGCTGTTGTTCTCATTATCCTTTTTTTAAAAGGGAATAAAAAAAGCTGACAAATTGAATAGGGGAAGATTAGGACAGTAAGGAAACTTTGCTTTACTTGATCACTTGATTTCCAGCTTTTTACACAATCATCCCCTTTGCTGCTCTTTTTATTGGGCAATTTTTGCTTTTAGTTTTAGCGTGTGGTTGATTTGGTGGGCAGCTGTCACTTTTAGCTGCCATTCATAACAAACTGTTTTTCTTTTGATTGAGGGCTTTCTTTTAATAAAAATGGGGTTTTGTGGGGGGTGAGGTTTTTATTTCTTTAGTGGGCATATCATTTTTATTTCATGTTGATAGGGCTTGTTTTTTTTTTTTTTTTTGCTTGATGTGCTCAAAGTGCGCTCACTTGTTGAAACTACCTTTTGTTTGCAACTTCATAATTTGAAAAAAAATCTGTGCAAGAACTGTGTGCACTTAAACCACCCCACATACTGGCACTCACTAAAACCACAACTCATATCTGGACAGTAAAAATAAGTCAGGCATTCATCATTAAGGCCTGTTCTCTGTGATTAGAGTTGATCGAACCTCTGGAAGTCCGGGTTCGGCAGAACTTCGGGACAAAGTCCGGGTTCGGGTCCGGACTTGACCCGAACTTTGACCCAGACCCCGAACCCCATTGAAATCAATGGGGACCCAAACTTTTGGGCACAAAAATGGCTGTAACAAAGTCCTGGAAAGTCCTAGAGGTCTGCAAAAGGAAGGAAAATGGGGGTAAGGGTCGGACAAGTGCCCTACAAAGAAATGGGGATAGGGAAATAACTTAAAATAATTTTTAAGCTAAAATCACATAAAAAAATCAAAAATGGAGGTGGATGTGGAGTTGGAGGTTGAGGAGGCGGTGAAAGTGGCGGTGGAGGAGGTGGAGGTAGCCAACACTGTTTTTTTTATTTTTGTGCAAGAAATGCACCGCTGGCTGCAAATGTAGTTTTTAGATTTTTTTAGATTTTTTTTTTTTAAATCAGCTATGTAGATGCACTTTTTAATTTTGTGCAAGAAACAATAATCTGTCCCTTTATGCAACAGAAGGAACCTCTCCCTATAGAACTTGGAGATGATTTTAGATTCTAAAATCATCTCCAAGTTGTACAGGGAAAGTTTCCAGCTGTTGCTTTAAGGGAAAGATTATTGTTCTAAAATCATCTCCAAGTTGTACAGGGAAAGGTTCCAGCTGTTGCTTTAAGGGAAAGATTATTGTTCCAAAATCATCTCCAAGTTGTATATGCAAAGTTTATTCTAGCCGCATAGAAAGCCATATTATTGTTATAAAATCATCTCCAAGTTCTATAGGCAAAGTGTATTCTAGCCGCATAGAGCCATGTTATTGTTCTAAAATCATCTCCAAGTTGTATAGGCAAAGTGTATTCTAGCCGCATAGAGCCATATTATTGTTATAAAATCATCTCCAATACAACTTGGAAATGATTTTATAACAATAATATGGCTCTATGCGGCTAGAATACACTTTGCCTATTCAACTTGGAGATGATTTTAGAACAATAATCTTTCCCTTAAAGCAACAGCTGGAACCTTTCCCTGTACAACTTGGAGATGATTTTAGAACAATAATCTTTCCCTTAAAGCAACAGACTCTACCTAGTCCAGTCAGATCGTACTGTGCAGCAGGATGAGGTCTGCAATCTGTCCCTCAAAGCAGCAGTACTAGTATCTCTCCCTAGTCCACAATCAGATCGTTCAGTAATGCAGAATGAGATGTTCTATAATATCTGCAATCTGTCCCTCACAGAGCCAGCAGCATGCTCTCCCTAAACTATCCTGAGAGCATATGACATGCAGCACGGTGACTCCAGCCCCATATAGAGGCTGGGTCACATGGTGCACTGGCCAATCACAGCCATGTCATT